>JAGFNQ010006947.1:275766-309699 GCA_024364735.1 Boesenbergia rotunda
AATAGTGAATTATCATTTATTAGAATAAATGTTTACAATCTTAAGGCGATTGCCTTAGGACACTTCTCTCATATTACTAACACTAACAACTCACCAAATATGCTTACCATGCATCGCTGAAATGTTCCTAGCGCGTTGCAAAGCCCAAAAGGCATCCGTCTGTAGGCAAAAGTGCCAAAGGGGCAAGTGAAGGTAGTCTTTTCTTGGTCCTCTGGATCTATGAAAATCTGGAAGTAGCCTGAATATCTATCCAAAAAATAGTAATGGGACTTCCCTGTCAGACTTTCAAGCATCTGATCAATAAAGGGTAACGGGAAGTGGTCTTTCCTCGTGACCTTGTTGAGCTTTCTATAATCAATGCAGACTCTCCAGGAATTCTTAACTCTGGTGGGCACTAGTTCGTTACTTTCATCTTTCACCACTGTCACGCCAGATTTCTTGGGCACCACGTGTATGGGACTGACCCACTGACTATCAGAAATGGGGTAAATGATATCTGCATGTAGAAGTTGAGTCACCTCTTTCTTAACAATGTCCAAAATGAGTGGATTAAGTCTCCTTTGTGGCTGCCTCGCGGGTTTAACATTTTCTTCCTAGAATATTCTATGCATACAGAGAGTTGGGCTGATACCTGGTATATCTGATGAAGTCCACCCAATCGCATTCTTGTATTACCTCAGGACTTGCAATAATTTCTCTTCCTGCACTGATTCCAAATGCTGACTATTGATAACTGGAAAATTCTGCTCCTCTCCTAGGTACACATATTTTAAGTGGCCTGGTAGTGGCTTAAGTTCAATCTGGCCCTGCTCAGTGGGTATGAGTGATCCTTGGGGCTCTGTGCAATCCCCTACACTATCATACCTGTGCTCTGAATCCTCTGAAATCTCAATAGAAGTAGGTAATCCTTGGGGCTCTGTGCAATCTCCTACACCTAGAAAATCCTCACCAGCTGTAAGTGAATCTGAAATAAACTCTGAAATATCCTCAGTCTCAATAGCAAGTACTCCCTCAGCCTCCTCTGCAAAAATATCTCCTCCAGAAAAATCATGTGAAACTCCCTCAACCACTGAATCTGTATCTACCAGTCCATCCAGAATGTTAATGCTCATAATAGAGTGATCTTCCCTAGGGTACTTCATGGCATCGAAAATACTAAACTGAACTACTGTGTCCCCCACTTCCATCGAAAGTGTGCCAGTATAAACATCAATTTTTATCCTGGCAGCCTTCAGAAAAGGCCTCCTAAGGATGAGTGGGGATCTATGTGTAAGATATTCTCCTTCCATGTCTAGAATGTAGAAGTCTGCAGGGAAAATCAACTCCTTTACTTTTACCAAAACATCTTCAATAACTCCTGCTCTATGGGTCTGGCTTCTGTCCGCTAACTGAATTACCACTCCAGTAGGCTGCAGAGGGCCAATGCCAAGCATCTGGAAGACCGATCTGGGCATTACATTGATGGAGGCTCCCAAGTCTAGCATGGCATCATGAAACATAGTCCTCCCTATCTCACATGATACAGTAAAAACTCCAGGGTCTTCACACTTTTGAGGTATGGCAATGATGAGTGCTGAAACATTTTTCCCCAAGCTGACCAACTCGTTCTCCTTAAGCTTCTTCTTGTGAACACATAAATCTTTCAGGAATTTTGCATACTTAGGAATCTGTTTAATCATGGTCAACAGGGGTACATTAATCTCTACTTTGCTAAACAACTTTACAAGCTCATTGTACTCTTTAGCTTTCTCCTCCTCCACTTGCCTTTTGGCTTGAGTTTTTCACTGTGGAAAGGGCAAGGGAACTCTCATTTCTTCCTCTTGAACCGAAATTGGAGGGGCTGAATTTTGAGCTGCTGTCCCACTTGATGTAGCTGCTGTAAGGTCGGTTTCGCCTCTGATTTCTCCCTCATTTCCAACCAAAATCACAGGATTACTTGAGGAAGAAGTTGAGCACGGACTAGGGGTGGAACCAACTGATTTTGAAGTGATTTCAGGGTTGATTGGTGCTGAAAATGTAGGTGCTGCCCTGTTTTCAGAAAAATTTGCTCTTGGACCATTTTGAGTTGAAGTAACCTTCCCACTCCTCAAAGTAATAGCGCTAACGTTTCCTTTTGGATTGGGAGTAGCTTGAGAAGGTAGTTGGCTTGATCCTTGAGCTTGAATTTGATTCATTCCACTAGCCAATTGTCCAATTTGCCTTTCGATGTTTTGTATGGCGGGATCATTTCTTTGTTGTTGTAAAAGTTGTTGAAACATCTCTTCTATCCTTTGTTGTGGCACATTTCCCCCACTAGAACCTCCATAGCCCCCTTGGTTAGCATAGGGCTTTGATTGACTTGAAATGATGAGGTAGGCTGCTGAAAAGTATTACCCTGCTGTGATTGTTGGAATTGGGGCTGTTGGGGCTGATTGTAGGGCTGAAATGGCTGCTGAAATGGCTGATAATTGGGCTGGAATGATGGTTGAACTTGCTGAGAATTATAGCCTTGAAAATTCTGGTTTTGAAGTGGAAATGGTTGTGGTGAAGATTGAAACTGAGTGGGCTGAAAACTTTGATTTTGTGGCTGAAAGTTCTGATTCAAAGGCTGAAAACTCTGCTGTGTTTGTTGGAATTGTTGCTGTAAGGGTTGATATTGTTGCTGAAAATTCAAATTTCCTTGGAAACCTTGTTGATTCCCTTGAAAGGGTTGTTGGAATTGCTGGAATGTTGGCTGAAATGGCTGAATTTGGGGCTGGAATTGCTGATTTTACTGCTGAGATTGCTGCGGTTGCTGGAAATTTTGTTGAGGCTGCTGAAATTGTTGTTGTGATGGGTTTTGTTGGTAAAAAGAATTGTCATACTTCAGATTTGGATGGTCCCTCCAACCAGGGTTATAAGTAGAGGAGTAGGGGTTATTCCTGGCTTGAAATTGTCCCCTAACCAACGCCGCTATTGTCTCATCTTGTTGGAGGTTGGGACATGAATCTAAATTATGTTCCTGACTAGAGCAAATACCACATACCTTTATCACTTGGCTTGATTATGGAGGTACCGAAAAGTTAGGATTTTAGCTTGCATTATTAAGAGCCATTTGCTTCACCAATGATGTGAGCTCTACCAGAGAATTCCTAATTTCCCTTTGTTCATTAGAAGCCACCTGGACCTCATTCACTCCTCTGGTTGACAATGCTCTGCTTCCAAACTGCTGTGAGTTCTCTGCCATGTTCGAAATCAACTCCCTAGCTTGATCTGGTGTTTTGTTAACTAGGGCTCCTCCAGTTGCAGCATCTATCATGATCCTATCCATCTGCAATAAACCCTCGTAGAAATACTGAATGAGGAGCTGCTCGCTAATCTGGTGCTGTGGGCAACTGGATCATAGCTTGTTAAATCTCTCCCAGTAGTCATAAAGAGTCTCTCCCACCACTTGTTGTATACCACATATGCTCTTTCTGATGATTGCAGTTCTGGAGGCTGGGAAGTATTTTTCTAGAAATGCCTTCTTCATAGAAATCTAACTAGACACGTGCCCAATAGGTAAATAGTAGAACCAATCCTTTGCTGCTCCAGTCAGGGAAAATGGGAATGCCCTCAGCTTAATATCTTCTTCTGAAATCCCCTGAGGCTTCATGGTGGAGCAGACTACGTGAAATTCATGCAGATGTCTGTTTGGGTCCTCTCCAGATAATCCTTGAAATTTAGGTAACAAGTGGATGTGTCCGGATCTAAGCTCAAAATCGCCAGTCAGCTCTGGATAAGCAATGCTGGAGTACTGAAAGGTATCATCTGGTGCTGCAAGTTCTTTTATGGTCTTCTGGTGGTCTGCCATGATAATGCCTGAATGAGTAGGAATAGTCTGAAGAGGAGGAATATCAATAGCCTCTGAAATTATGCCTTGGTTCCTCCTTGCTCTGAAAGTTCTTTCAATTTCAGGGTCAAATTCCTCGAGATCACCACCTGCTGACCTGGTCATAAAATAAACAAATCGCAACAAATGTGTATGGAAAAATGAAAAAGATAAAGTAAATCACAAGATATAGCAGTAAGCACACAAGCAAAAATCAAACAAACTCAACTAGTAGGTCCCCGGCAACGGGCCAAAAATTTGATGACCCCAAAATAGATGTCACGAATGTGGGTCTCAAATTTAGATATTTCAACTGCTGGAAACCCTAGCTCACAATTTAAATGTAGTAAGGGGCCACAGGTCGTATTTTTCCTAGGGCTAGTTAAGGATGTTTGATTCAAGCTCGAGTTTATGTGTCGTCAAATATTTTTGGGTTTCAAGTAAGAATTGGGTTTTGTTTGCAATCAGAAATGAAAACACAATGAAAAGTAAAGAAACTTAACTAAACGAACTTAAACTAGGTAATGGCAATTAATGACTCAACCAATGATGAACTTAATCAACCAATGTAAATTCGCAGAATTTGGAGATCAAATCTGATACAAAGTGCAATAGTACACTAACGTTATGTTTAACTTCAGGAATTACAACTCAAAACAACTCGAATGCCAAGCAAGCTATCCACTAATCAATGATGAGTTTTCGATTGATACTAATGCAGAAACTACAAACCTAATTGCAGAAATGGAATCTAAAATTCAGAACAACCTAATGTGGAACCAACTGATATTAAATGCAATAGTATGCTAAAAGTTGTGTTTAATCTTGATACCAATCAATGCCGAATCTTCACTTGATACCAAAATGTAGAATTGAAACAAACTTGATACGAAGAGGTGAAAAACTTATGTGCCGAAAAATTGATACTAATTTCAGAAACTATAACTGACAATTCAAAAATGAACTGATCAATTCAGCTTGGAAGGCAAGGCTATCAGTGAAGAGATATTCAGGACTGAAAGAAGAAATTCAGAACCCGAATGCAGATCAATTTAGACACAAACCTGATGCTGAAATGAATGCAGAGATGCAGAACCTGAATGCAGAAATGCAACAACAAATCAAATGCAGAAACAAGCAAAGCTAACTGAGATTAAGTGCACAAATCTAGTGTTCAAAAAAGATTTAGAAGAACTAACGTTCACTTGATACAAACTTCAGAAGCTGTAAACCGAAACTTGCAGGAATGAAACTGAAATTTGCAGAAATGGAAACTGATACGCAACAAGCTGAGACCAAATGCAGAAATTGATATCAAGTGCTTTATAAATGAAGCAAGCTGCAATGTAAGTTTAGAAGATAAAAACTAAAGCTCGCTTGATACAAAATTCAGGAACTAAAGAAAAGAACTAATACGCAAGAAAAGAACAGATACGCAGAAATTGCTAAATGTGAAGCAAGCTTAGATCAAGTGCAATGTTCACTAAACAGGCAATCTACCTAATACGAATGCAGAAATGAAAAGCTAATAAATGCAGAAACAATTAAGAAAACTAAGCATCTTTGATACAAAGTTCAGAAACTGGATTGATACGCAGAAATTGAAACTACTGCTTAGAAACAAGAATTCACAAAGAAACTAAGCATCGATCCCTTCCCTTGGTTCAAGTACTTCTTGCTGTCACACAAGAGTAAGCCACGAACCCGCTAGCTTGACAAATCACTGGAATATCTGACTCTACGATTGATTCAGCTCAAAATCTGCTCCCGGCTGAAAAATCCGTCCGATCTCCTCAAACTCAATGCGTGGGATTACGGTAATGACTTAGGAACGATCAGAGCAATCCAAAGAACCCTCCGACTTGCTCAGGTGGATGAGAAATGACATGCAACAGAGATCCGATCAGTCGAATGGAAGAGCTGTTGAAACCCTCACTCAGCTCTGTTCAGTGACGAATTGGAGCTGAAAATCTCACGGAGACATATTCCCGACGATCTAGAACTCTAACCAAGTTTGGAATCCATGCGGTCGCGCGATCTGATGAGAAGAAATTGAAGAAAATAGTGAAGAAACTCGAAGAACTCTAAGCTGCGGCGAAGACGCGACAGATCTGATCGGTGAAGGAAGGCAGTTTATATCTGTTAGCATTGGACGACCCAGATTGTCTAGGACTCATCCAACGGTTGAATCTCATCCGATCTGAATCAAACCTTCCAGATCTTGATCAAGGGTCAGGATCTGCCTCTCAGTAACTCGGATCTTCCAAATTTGCAACGGATGGCTCAGATCTACCTGATCTTTGAATGGACGGTCTAGATCCTCCTGAGCTTGATCCAACGGCTGAATGATCTCTAATTTGGATGAAACCTTCAGATCTTGACCTGAGTGCTTGATTAGCTTTAACCCTAGCTCGGATTGCATCAAAAGTTCACAGATGGCTCAGATCTAGCCGTTTTTGAATCGGACGACCCATATTAGTCTGATGCTTGATCACTCGATCCGGATCCACTTCTGACTCAGGTTTGACCCAGCATGACCTAGGTCCATGATCCTTCCAAGCCTATAAAAGTAGATTAACAATTTAGTGTCAAAATATTTCAAATGTATAAAGATTTCCAATAAAACCCCAAAATAAAATTAATTCATAGAACTTAGGGTAAATTCAAGATTAAGTATGTAAAATATGGGTCAAACATCGATTTTAGAGCCTAAAATAATCAATAAAATAGTACTTATCAACTCCCCCACACTTAAACTTGAGCGTCTCGCGAAAACTACTAAATGTGTATCCCTTAGATTCTTTCCAAACATAGTTAGAAGCAATTGAAAAGAAATTACCTAAGGTTGTCAATTCTCAAAAATCTAAGCTCTATGGATTAGTATCTCGTCCTTAAATCAACAACTTAGCAATTTCATCCTTCATGATTCATTGAGATAAATTTAACTCACTAAACCTTTCAAGTGAAGTTTTGGTGGCTCTCTTATTGAGTTCTAAGTGCATGATGAAAGTGGAGTTCACTCAAACACACGCTTTTTGCACTACCATAGGCTTGCTTGTTATCTACTCTCCACCATTATTCATGATTTGGATCCACATCTACAAAAGTTTATTCAAACAAGCTAAAGACATATGAAATGGTAAAAATGAAGTAAAAGTTTAGAAAATAGAAAAGTTGACGAAGTGGAAAACTTGGATGCTCAAGAATATTTCTAATGCACTTTGCCCTCTTTATAGTTGTAACACCCGCTTTTTTTTTTTCTTTGACCACCATAAAGCGGCGTTATGTTAACATACTTAGGGCATGTAGACATCATAACGCAGCGGAAAACTTTAAACTTACACCTACATGCACTTTCTACCATTCCTAGCATCATAACATACTTAGCATCATGTCATACTTAGCATCATGTTATACTTTAGCATTCTGTCATACTTTAGCATCATATCATAGAGTCATAGTCATATTCATGTACTTAGTAGTAAAGGTAAAGTTCTATCATAAGGCAAACAAACATATGGTCTCTTGGCCAAGTCACTATCACACACATTCTGCAAAGCCCTCCTGCTGCTTCCTTACTGTTCCTTTGCGTGATCTGCGGTATAAGAAAATAAAACTATAAGCACACAGGCTTAGTAAGACTCTTTCCTACTCACTAAAACCGTCCGTCACTTAATCATAAACATATGAAACATTAGCATACTTAATGCTTTACTTGGATCATCATCCTTATCATCACTTAGCATTCATTCGACATGTCGTGGACATGGCTTCATCACATTCATAGCATGGCATAAACATAACCATAAACATTCACGTATGGCATCATACTTGACATAAACATAAATATCGTAAACATTCATAGCATGGCATAATACTTGACATAGACATAAACGTCGTAAACATTCATAGCATGACATAATACTTGGCATAGACATAAATAAAATCATGGCATAACCTAATTAAAATCATGGCATCATATACTAACATGAGCGTAAATAAAATAATGGCATTCCAACATAACATAAACATGACTAAATCATGGCATCCTAAACTAACATGAACATAAATAAAATCATGGCATCCTAACCTAGCATAAACATAATTAAATCATGGCATCCTAAACTATCATGAACATAAATAAGATCATGGCGTCCTAACTTAACATAAACATAATTAAAGCATGGTATTCTAAACTAGCATAAAATCATGGCATCCTAACTTAACATAAACATAATTAAATCATGGCATGAGCATAATAAAATCATGGCATAGACATAAATAAAATCATGGCATAAACATAAATAAAATCATGGCATAAACATAAATAAATCATGGCATCCTAACCTAGCATAAACATAATTAAATCATGGCATCCTAACTTAGCATAAACATAATTAAAGCATGGTATTCTAAACTAGCATAAAATCATGGCATCCTAAATTAACATAAACATAATTAAATCATGGCATGAGCATAATAAAATCATGGCATAGACATAAATAAAATCATGGCATAAATGTAAATAAAATCATGGCATAAACATAAATAAATCATGGCATAAACATACTTTTCATAAACATACCTTTCATAACATAATGCATAGTATAAATGGATGCATGTAGCAACTGTGCATATATATATATATAAGGATGCTTAATCTTGAAAACATGCTTTTAAATACTTGAACATAATCATAACATGCATTGGGCCCTGGCTTTACTTTCCTTTCAACATCACATCCAAAAACTAATCCATATATCATGCTAAAAATCATGGAAATCATAGATAACTATTATACCACAGGTGAGGGAGTCTTACTTTAGATTTCTTGATTTTTAGACCTTGGATGGAAAGAAGGAAGAAGACTTGACCACACCTAGCCCTTGGAAACTTGAGAAGACCTTAGATCTTGGAGGATGAGACTTTTTGTGAAGTTTTCTCAAGGGAGAAGTCCTCCTTGAGTGCTCGGCAAGAATGGAGAAGGAAGAGAGAAGCAAATGCAATTTATGGCATGAAGAATGAAACTCCCAAGCCCCCTTATTAATCAACCATTAAAGTGGTGAATGAAGAGTTTTCCATGGCCCTTCATCTTCTTCTACCATTTAACCACCATTCACTCCGTTTTCTCACAAGAATTCCTTGCTAGGTGAGTTGGTTAAAGCATTCTTGGTTGTACAAGAGGTCCAAGGTTCAATCCTTGGCCCATGCATCTTTATTTTTATTTTATTTAATCCTTTTTCTTATTTTCGAAAATTCCCCTTTTATTTCGAAAATTCTCCAAAAATGACCCATAATTATGCCAATATTCCTAAATAAAATTCTTTTATATTTATATTAATTTTACCCAATTACTACCCATTTTTGGAGCTCATTTAAAGCCCATTAGTACCAAATCTCTTTATTTAAATGGGGAAATTAGACTAATATTTACCCAAAATCATGCTAATATATCCAATTAAATCCTATTTATATTTATACTAACTTTTACCTAAAATCCACCGATAATTATGGTACTAGCAAGCCCATATAAGGCCCATTAGTGCCCTTTTTTCCTAATTTAAATGGGAAAACATGGATTTTCTAGGCCCAAGTTTGCATTAATATTCCTTGGTCCCTTGGAAAATTATCTAAACATGCTTAATATTTTAATAAAATATTAAGAGAATTTTCTGGGTCGTTACAATCCCCCATACCTCTTGAAAGTTCGTCCTCGAACTTAGAATAACTCCAGGTACTTGCGCCTCATCTCGTCCTCGCGTTCCCAGGTAGCCTCTTCGAACCGTTGACTTTGCCATAGGACCTTGACTAAGGGTACCTCCTTACTCCTCAGCTTCTTGACTTCCCTATCCAAAAATCTGGATGGGTCTGCTCTCATAGCTTAGGTCCTCTTGTACTTGCACTGTCTGCGGCTCGATCACTCGGTCCATATTTGGAATACACTTTTTAAGCAGGGACACATGGAATACGTTATGGATAGCTGACATCTCTGAAGGTAGCTCCAGCTCGTATGCCACCTTACCGACTCTTTTCAGAATCAGGTACGGCCCCACATAGCGCGGACTTAGTTTTCCTTTCTTCCCAAATCTGGTCACTCCCTTCTTCATACCGGACCACCAAAACTTCTCCTTCAGATCCTGATACATCTTGGTGGATCCTGGATGCATCAAGTAAGGGGTTCTGTGAGCTTCTGCCAGTATCTCTTTTCGAAGCTTCGGATCACTAGGGATACATAGACGATCCCTAATGTAGAGTATTCCACCTTCGGCGATATGAAAACTATCGCCCTTTCCTTCTAGGACCTCCTGTTTTATTTTCTGGAGACTCAGATCACCATTTTGTTTTTCCAATATGTCCTCACATAGCGCGGGTGATATTGTCATGGTGGAAAGTCGCCCGGAGATGACTTCGACCCCAAAATTCATAATTTCTTTTTCAAGCGGTCGGGATAATTTAGATATGGACATCAATGTGGCACTTGACTTCCGGCTGAGTGCATCGGCCACTTTGTTCGCCTTTCCTGGATGATAGAAGATCTCGCAGTCGTAGACCTTCACCAACTCGAGCCATCGGCATTGTCTCATATTCAGGTCTTTCTGAGTGAAGAAATATCGCAGACTCTGGTGGTCTGTATAAATCTTACACTGCGCTCCATATAGAGATAACGCCTCCATATTTTAAGAGCGAAGACCACCGCGACCAGTTCCAGATCATGAGTGGGGTAATTCTGTTCATATTCCTTAAGTTACCTAGAGGCATAAGCAATGACCTTACCACTCTGCCTAAGTACAGCTCCAAGTCCTAGCTTGGAAGCATCGCTGTATACATCGAAGTTCTGATTATTTCTTTGACCTATAATTGGCTAATGTCATTATTAACTCCATGATATAATTATATGCATACATCATAGTTATATACTTATTTTAATCATGGGTACCTAATAATAATAGTATGCTTCCGAATATTAATTCTCAACCCGGGTTACGAATTATATTAGTTGTATGATTATTATAGAATAGGTGAGATCCTACTTATTATATTACCATAAAATAACTTAAGGTAGTCTTATATATTATATATAAGGCTTCAGTAACCCATAACCTATAATAAGTATTAACATAATTAGAACCCTACCCTATGCGTCCCTACCTAAGTTGTACCATATAACCTATACCATTAATTATATCAGTACTAATATCATGGAACTAATGCTATATGCTAACATAGGTGAGAGTGTTATAATCTCCTGTGGGTAGGTTATCAGATAATTTTCTACATGTGACTATATTATAGATTATACATAATATCATAAATTATAGTTTCTTTTCTACGCCTATATTATTCTAAATATTTAATTCCTAAAATAAGATAAAGCATCATTCATCGTTACATATCGTAACGTACTTTTTATCATAAATATCATTCATACTGGCATACCTTAAAATCATAAAACATCTTCCTACTATAAGATATGTAAAGAGGTACTTACTTGGAAGCGGCAGGAAGAGGGCTTGATGTGTGTGTAGTGAGATGGTTACTGCTCTGATACCAACCTGTAACACCCGCTTTTTTTTTTCTTTGACCACCATAAAGCGGCGTTACGTTAACATACTTAGGGCATGTAGACATCATAACGCAGCGGAAAACATTAAACTTACACCTACATGCACTTTCTACCATTCCTAGCATCATAACATACTTAGCATCATGTCATACTTAGCATCATGTTATACTTTAGCATTCTGTCATACTTTAGCATCATATCATAGAGTCATAGTCATATTCATGTACTTAGTAGTAAAGGTAAAGTTCTATCATAAGGCAAACAAACATATGGTCTCTTGGCCAAGTCACTATCACACACATTCTGCAAAGCCCTCCTGCTGCTTCCTTACTGTTCCTTTGCGTGATCTGCGGTATAAGAAAATAAAACTATAAGCACACAGGCTTAGTAAGACTCTTTCCTACTCACTAAAACCGTCCGTCACTTAATCATAAACATATGAAACATTAGCATACTTAATGCTTTACTTAGATCATCATCCTTATCATCACTTAGCATTCATTCGACATGTCGTGGACATGGCTTCATCACATTCATAGCATGGCATAAACATAACCATAAACATTCACGTATGGCATCATACTTGACATAAACATAAACATCGTAAACATTCATAGCATGGCATAATACTTGACATAGACATAAACGTCGTAAACATTCATAGCATGACATAATACTTGGCATAGACATAAATAAAATCATGGCATAACCTAATTAAAATCATGGCATCATATACTAACATGAGCATAAATAAAATAATGGCATTCCAACATAACATAAACATGACTAAATCGTGGAATCCTAAACTAACATGAACATAAATAAAATCATGGCATCCTAACCTAGCATAAACATAATTAAATCATGGCATCCTAAACTATCATGAACATAAATAAGATCATGGCGTCCTAACTTAGCATAAACATAATTAAAGCATGGTATTCTAAACTAGCATAAAATCATGGCATCCTAACTTAACATAAACATAATTAAATCATGGCATGAGCATAATAAAATCATGGCATAGACATAAATAAAATCATGGCATAAACATAAATAAAATCATGGCATAAACATAAATAAATCATGGCATCCTAACCTAGCATAAACATAATTAAATCATGGCATCCTAACTTAGCATAAACATAATTAAAGCATGGTATTCTAAACTAGCATAAAATCATGGCATCCTAAATTAACATAAACATAATTAAATCATGGCATGAGCATAATAAAATCATGGCATAGACATAAATAAAATCATGGCATAAACGTAAATAAAATCATGGCATAAACATAAATAAATCATGGCATAAACATACTTTTCATAAACATACCTTTCATAACATAATGCATAGTATAAATGGATGCATGTAGCAACTGTGCATATATATATATATAAGGATGCTTAATCTTGAAAACATGCTTTTAAATACTTGAACATAATCATAACATGCATTGGGCCCTGGCTTTACTTTCCTTTCAACATCACATCCAAAAAGTAATCCATATATCATGCTAAAAATCATGGAAATCATAGATAACTATTATACCATAGGTGAGGGAGTCTTACTTTAGATTTCTTGATTTTTAGACCTTGGATGGAAAGAAGGAAGAAGACTTGACCACACCTAGCCCTTGGAAACTTGAGAAGACCTTAGATCTTGGAGGATGAGACTTTTTGTGAAGTTTTCTCAAGGGAGAAGTCCTCCTTGAGTTCTCGGCAAGAATGGAGAAGGAAGAGAGAAGCAAATGCAATTTATGGCATGAAGAATGAAACTCCCAAACCCCCTTATTAATCAACCATTAAAGTGGTGAATGAAGAGTTTTCCATGGCCCTTCATCTTCTTCTACCATTTAACCACCATTCACTCCGTTTTCTCACAAGAATTCCTTGCTAGGTGAGTTGGTTAAAGCATTCTTGGTTGTACAAGAGGTCCAAGGTTCAATCCTTGGCCCATGCATCTTTATTTTTATTTTATTTAATCCTTTTTCTTATTTTCGAAAATTCCCCTTTTATTTCGAAAATTCTCCAAAAATGACCCATAATTATGCCAATATTCCTAAATAAAATTCTTTTATATTTATATTAATTTTACCCAATTACTACCCATTTTTGGAGCCCATTTAAAGCCCATTAGTACCAAATCTCTTTATTTAAATGGGGAAATTAGACTAATATTTACCCAAAATCATGCTAATATATCCAATTAAATCCTATTTATATTTATACTAACTTTTACCTAAAATCCACCGATAATTATGGTACTAGCAAGCCCATATAAGGCCCATTAGTGCCCTTTTTTCCTAATTTAAATGGGAAAACATGGATTTTCTAGGCCCAAGTTTGCATTAATATTCCTTGGTCCCTTGGAAAATTATCTAAACATGCTTAATATTTTAATAAAATATTAAGAGAATTTTCCGGGTCGTTACAATAGTCCTCTAGTGAAATCAGAAGTGTGGTGGAGTAAGAATTTGATAGTGCCCTTGATTTGGATGAAGAAAACCTCATTGGTTTCATTGTGCCAACTTTGCTTTTGCGTGCCAACCTTGTTTCTTTTTTTTATATATGACCTTCTAGCAAAGTCATAATTGTGGTGGAGCAAGGATTTGATTCAGATGAGAAAAAACTTCACTGGTTTCATGGTGCCAAAACTTCACTTGTGTGCCACTCTGTTTCCTTTTTTTTCTTTTTTTGTTTCTTTTTTTTAGGTCAGCTGTTGATTTTTTGATTTTGGTTACAGCTAAGTCTCTACTCATGTTTTTCTTCATCTTGTTCAGTCATGTTATGCCCAGCTCCCAATTCCTTATCAGAACTAGCTCCAATCCAACACTGCTGTGAGCTTTCAAATGAATTGTAACTGCTGTTCCCTTAGTTTCCAGCTCTTCTCATTTTTCATAGTTGCATTTTTTGGCTTACATTCTGCCAATTCCCATGGAAACAGAACCGAATGATTATAGGCTGCCAAATTCTTCAATTGTGCTAGATTTCGCAGCTTCAAGAAGTACAAAGTTCCAAGACAAACTATCAACTTCCAAGATCACCAGAATATTCAGATTCCAAGCTCTTTTTCCATTTAATGTGCTTGATACTTTGCTTGGCCTCACTGTTTTATTCAGTGGTCAAACTTCCTCAGCTCCATCAAGAATTCGACCATGTATCAGCAATTTTACAACCCTGCTGCTCTCCAGAAATTCAGATAGCTGGTGAAGGGTTTTATTCTTGATCCTTGTTAGCAACCTTCGCAATTCGACTTCTATTAAAACAACCCACTAGCTGCAATTCCTTTCCAGCACTTTTCAGACTAGATGCAACCGAACTGTACAACTGCCATTCATCTTCTAGAGATAGGTTACTAAAAACTTTTTCTTGACTTCCATAATTCCAACTTCCCAATTCCTTATCCAAACAATTTCTGACCAAAACTGCTTCACATTCAATTGTGGCTTCCACCATTCCAATTGACTCTTAGTATTTTTGGACTTGCAAGAATCTCCATTGTAGTTGTTTCCTCTCCATACTCTTCACTGATTTCTGTGTTCAGTTCACTACTGCCACTCTTTTTTTTCTGTTTGGATTTCATTCTTGATACTTTGCTTGGTCATTTCCTTTCCACTATGGCACAGAATTTTTTCTCTCTTCCTCAGCCGAATTTGTATCATAGAAACTTGAGACATCAAATAACAATTAGGGAATTAGATGCTCCACATGTAACCTTCACTAACCAACTCTTGCAACTCACTTTTGATACACATCACCTTCAAGTTGGCACACTTCTACTTACATTCTCTTTTTTTTTTTGTTTCAAATTCCAGCTCCACGCAATTAATTTCAGAATCCAGAATCATCAAGTTCTTCATCCTTGCAATTCTCTGATTTCTTCACAGCAGTTACATCACATAGTAGTGGAGAATTTAAATGCTCCACTTGAGAATTTCTGATCAGCAAGTTGAATTCCAGCCACGGCACTGCACTGCATTTTTTTCTGTTCTGATCTGAAAATCCAAGCAGCCACACTAATTTCCTTTGTCCCCTTCAAAAGTGGATGTACTCAATACTTTTTGATACATTTATGTACTTAATTCCTTGATTCATAGCCTCGAAAACCCATATTCAGTTTTAAGTTGATACAAAACTGCTTTTATGGTAACACAATCTTAGTCCTACTAGCATTCCAATCTGAATTTTTTTCCAATACAGATTCAACAACAGTTCTTCAACAGATTTTTAGCACTTTGCAGTTTCACATGCATAAGGTTTCATTTGGGCTTTAGACTTGGCACGGTTTGCTTGTAGGTTGCCAAAACTTCACCATTGTCCTCATAATTGATACAATGCTCGAAAGAGTTCATGTACCACTTGATTCAATGCTTCCAACTATTGATAAAATTTTCCACTTATTCTTGATACCAAACTCAATTCAACTTGGCACCTTTCGGCTTCAACTGCAGAGATGAAATAAAATGCATCCTTGATACAAATGAAATGCATCTTTGTTTCTTGCACTTTTGTTTTTTTTCTTTCTTGAAATGAAATACATCTTTGATACAAAATAATTCCAAAACACTAGCCACCTCCTCCACACTTGATCTTTTGTCTATCTCGGGCAAAGTAGCATCAAGAAACATCCCAAACAAACAAGTCCATGGAGAAGTATGGTTAAGAGTAGAAAATATAGGAAGGAAAATAGAATAGATTATGTACCAACTACGATTATTGCCAAAAACTGATATGGAAAGGAGAAACAAATTGATTAGCCTCTATAGATGTGATCCAATCATATAAATATGGTTTTGAAAGAACCTAAGCAAGTTCTAGAGTACAATCACTTATGTGTGTTACAAAAATAAGGCTAATTCTCACTAGGTACAAATAATTCATCTCAAGTCATTAATTTAGAATCCATAGCCAAGTAGTATTCAAGCATCCAAGAATTCATCCATTAGCTCAAACCTTAAGTTTTAACAACCAAATTTAATTTATTTTCAAGAGACTATAAAATGATATGAAGACAACCTAGAGGGATACACTTATTCATACTCATTAAGAAAAAGTGCCAAAAGAAATAACATGGTATTTACAATGTTTATTTATTCATTCTATTTTACCTAAGAATTTATTATCAACAACTCACTTCAAAAAGAAAAATTTACTTCTAGAAACATGAAAATGATATATACAATGAAATGTAAGTGCAAGAAAAGTAAACTCCCCTTAATTTGGGTAGATAGCGTCTTTGATGTCCAAACCATCCACCTCTAGCTCCTTTAATTCTTCAAAGTACTTTTTGAGCCGGTGGTCATTGACTTTCCAAACAAAGCCGTTAGCTTCATCTTTAATTTCAACAACTCCATAGGGAAAAATGTTAGTTACAATAAATGGACCATCCCACCTTGACCTTAACTTACTTTTATCAATTTGAGCCTTGATTTGTACAATAAGACCTTGTCACCAATTTGGAAGTCTTTTTTCAAGATGTGCTTGTCATGGAAGTTTTTGGTCTTTTCCTTGTAGATCCTTGAATTTTCAAATGCTTCTAGCCTAATCTCTTCAAGCTCTTGAAGATGAAGTTTTCTTTCTTCTCCCACCTTGGTAGCATCGAAATTACAAGCCTTCACTGCCCAATATGCATTGTGCTCTATTTCCACGGGAAGATGACAAGCTTTACCATAGACCAATCGGTAGGGGGACATGCCAGTCGGTGTCTTGAATGTCGTTCTATAAGCCCAAAGTGCATCATCTAGCCTTTTGCTCCAATCTTTTCTAGTGGGCCCAATGGTCTTTTCCAAAATGGATTTGATCTCTCTGTTAGAAATTTCAGCCTGTCCATTTGTTTGGGGATGGTAGGATGTCGAAACTTTATGCACAACCTCATACTTGCCAAGTAGAGCCTTCATGTGTTTATTGCAAAAATGAGATCCTTGGTCACTTATTATTGCCCTTGGAATTCCAAACCAGCAGAAAATGTGTGACCTGACAAAGCTAACAACAACACAAGAGTCATCAGTCTTGGAGGGAATGACCTCCACCCATTTTGAGACATAATCCACAGCAAGCAAAATATACAGATACCCAAATGATGCAGGAAAAGGTCCCATAAAATCTATTCCCTAATCATCAAAAATCTCACAGAAAAATATAGTGTGTTGGGGCATCTCATTTCTCACTCCTATGTTCCCAGTTCACTGACATCTATTACAATTCTTATAAAACAGATATGCATCATGAAAAAGGGTGGGCCAGTACAATCCACACTCTAACACCTTCCTAGCAGTTCTTTGGGGTCCAAAATGCCCCCCCCCCACAAGCTGATGAACGACAAAATGTAAGGACAGAAGAAAACTCATGGTCTGGTACGCATCTCCTAATTATTTGATCGTTACAAAACTTCCATAAATAAGGATCATCCCACACATAGAATTTTGCATCGCTTTTAAGTTTATCTTTTTGAGCTTTAGAAAAGTGTGTAGGGAAAACATGTGCAGCTAAGAAATTAACAAGGTCTGCATACCAAGGTGTCTCACCATGTACTGCAAGAAGGTGCTCATCTCTAAAATCATCGTCAATGGTGGTAGAAGATCCATCTCCTTCAATTCTGCTCAGGTGATCTGCAACTAGGTTTTCTTTGCCACTTCTGTCTTTGATCTCCAGGTCAAATTCTTGGAGCAGGAGCATCCATCTGATCAGTCTAGGTTTAGCATCAGGCTTTTTCAACAAGTATTTTAGCGCTGCATGATCAGAAAAAATAATAACATGTGGGCACAACAAATAAGATCTAAAATGGACTAAAGCAAAAACTATGGCAAGAAGCTCATTCTCAGTGGTAGTGTAATTTGCTTGGGCGGCATCCAGGGTCTTGGAGGCATAACATATGACATGAGGTGCTCCCTCCACCCTCTATGCTAGAACAGCTCCCACTGCAAAGTTAGATGCATCACACATTAATTCAAATGGCAAATTTCAATCAGGTGACTTAATAATAGGAGCAGAGGTAAGAGCCTCCCTGAGTCTGTGAAAAGCTTTTTTGCACTTATCATCAAAGCAAAATTCAACATCTTTCTGAAAAAGATTTGTTAGGGGCTGAGCAATATCGCTAAAGTCTCTAATAAATCTGCGGTAGAAACCTGCATGTCCAAGGAATGCACGAATGTCCCGTACGCATACAGGGTAAGATAAAGAAGAAATAACACTTATTTTTGCAGGATCTACCTCTATACCTCTCCTAGAGACTATGTGTCCAAGTATAATACCATGCTCTACCATGAAGTGGCATTTTTCAAAATTAAGCACAATGTTAGTCTCAATGCAACGGTGTAAAACCCTAGACAAATTTTCTAAACATGAATCAAAAGACGTGCCAAAAATTGAAAAGTCATCCATAAATATCTCTATACAATGCTCTAACAACTCACCAAATATGCTTACCATGCATCGCTGAAATGTTCCCTGGCGCGTTGCAGAGCCCAAAAGGCATCCGTCTGTAGGCAAAAGTGCCAAAGGGGCAAGTGAAGGTAGTCTATTCTTGGTCCTCTGGATCTATGCAAATCTGGAAGTAGCCTGAATATCCATCCAAAAAATAGTAATGGGACTTCCCTGCCAGTCTTTCAAGCATCTGAACAATAAAGGGTAAAGGGAAGTGGTCTTTCCTCGTGACCTTGTTGAGATTTCTGTAATCAATGCAGACTCTCCAGGAATTCTTAACTCTGGTGGGCACTAGTTCGTTACTTCCATCTTCCACCACTGTCACGCAAGATTTCTTGGGCACCACGTGTATAGGACTAACCCACTGACTATCAGAAATGGGGTAAATAATACCTGCTTGTAGAAGTCGAGTCACCTCTTTCTTAATAACGTCCAAAATGAGTGGATTAAGTCTCCTTTGTGGCTGCCTCACAGGTTTAACATTTTCTTCCAAGAATATCCTATGCATACAGAGAGCTGGGCTGATACCTGGTATATCTGATAAAGTCCACCCAATCGCTTTCTTGTATTGCCTCAGGACTTGCAATAATTTCTCTTCCTACCCTGATTCCAAATGCTGAGTAATGATAACTAAAAAATTCTGCTCCTCTCCTAGGTACACATATTTTAAGTGGCCTGGTAGTGGCTTAAGTTCAATCTGGCCCTGCTCAGTGGGTATGAGTGATCCTTGGGGCTCTGTGCAATCCCCTACACTATCATACATGTGCCCTGAATCCTCTGGAATCTCAATAGAAGTAGGTGATCCTTGGGGCTCTGTGCAATCCCCTACACCTAGAAAATCCTTACCAGCTGGAAGTGAATCTGAAATAAACTCTGAAATATCCTCAGTCTCAATAGCAAGTACTCCCTCAGCCTCCTCTACAAAAATATCTCCTCCAGAAAATTCATGTGAAACTCTCTCAACCACTGAATCTGTATCAACCAGTCCATCCAGAATGTCAATGCTCATAATAGAGTGATCTTCCCTAGGGTACTTCATAGCATCGAAAATACTATACTGAACTACTGTGTCCCCCACTTCCATCGAAAGTGTGCCAGCATAAACATCAATTTTTGTCCTGGTAGTCTTCAGAAAAGGCCTCCCAAGGATGAGTGGGGATCTATGTGCAAGATATTCTCCTTCCATGTCTAGAATGTAGAAGTCTGTAGGGAAAATCAACTCCTTTACTTTTACCAAAACATCTTCAATAACTCCTGCTGGATGGGTCAGACTTCTGTCCGCTAACTGAATTACCACTCCAGTGGGCTGCAGAGGGTCAATGCCAAGCATCTGGAAGACCGATCTGGGCATTACATTGATGGAGGCTCCCAAGTCTAGCATACCGTCATGAAACATAGTCCTCCCTATCTCACATGATACAGTAAAAACTCCAGGGTCTTCACACTTTTGAGGTATAACAATGATGAGTGCTAAAACATTTTTCCCCAAGCTGACCAACTCGTTCTCCTTAAGCTTCTTCTTGTGAACACATAAATTTTTCAGGAATTTTGCATACTTAGGAATCTGTTTAATCATGGTCAACAGGGGTACATTAATCTCTACTTTGCAAAACAACATTACAAGCTCATTGTACTCTTTAGCTTTCTCCTCCTCCACTTGCCTTTTGGCTTGAGTTTTTCGCTGTGGAAAGGGCAAGGGAACTCTCATTTCTTCCTCTTGAACCGAAATTGGAGGGGCTGAATTTTGAGCTGCTGTCCCACTTGATGTAGCTGCTGTAAGGTCGGTTTCGCCTCTGATTTCTCCCTCATTTCCCATCAAAATCACAGGATTACTTGAGGAAGAAGTTGAGCACGGACTAGGGGTGGAACCAACTCATTTTGAAGTGATTTCAGGGTTGATTGGTGCTGAAAATGTAGGTGCTGCCATGTTTTCAAAAAAATCTGCTCTTGGACCATTTTGAGTTGATGTAACCTTCCCACTCCTCAAAGTAATAGCGCTAACGTTTCCTTTTGGATTGGGAGTAGCTTGAGAAGGTAGTTGGCTTGATCCTTGAGCTTGAATTTGATTCATTCCACTAGCTAATTGTCCAATTTGCCGTTCGATGTTTTGTATGGCGGGATAATTTCTTTGTTGTTGTAAAAGTTGTTGAAACATCCCTTCTATCCTTTGTTGTGGCACATTTCCCCCATTAGAACCTCCATAGCCCCCTTGGTTAGCATAGGGCTTTGATTGACTTTGAAATGATGAGGTAGGCTACTGAAAAGTATTACCCTGCTGTGATTGTTGGAATTGGGGTTGTTGGGGCTGATTATATAGTTGAAATGGCTGCTGAAATGGCTGATAATTGGGCTGGAATGATCGTTGAACTTGCTGAAAATTATAGCCTTGAAAATTCTGGTTTTGAAGTGGAAATGGTTGTGGTGAAGATTGAAACTGAGTGGGTTGAAAACTTTGATTTTGTGGCTAAAAGTTCTGATTCAAAGGCTGAAAACTCTGCTGTGTTTGTTGGAATTGTTGTTGTAAGGGTTGATATTGTTGCTGAAAATTCAAATTTCCTTGGAAACCTTGTTGATTCCCTTGAAAGGGTTGCTGGAATTGCTGGAATGTTGGCTGATGTAACGACCCGAAAAATTCTCTTAATATTTTCTTAAAATATTGAGCATGTCTAGATAATTTTCCGAGGGACCTAGAAATATTAATACAAAAGGTGGCCTAGAAATCCATATTTTCTCATTTAAATTGAGAAAACTAAGTACTAATGGGCCTTATATGTGCTTTTTAGTACCATAATTATTGGAGAATTTTAGGGAAAAATTAATATAAATATAAAGGGGTTTTAATGAGAAATATTAACATAATTATGGGGGAATTTTTAGAGGATTTTCGGAATTTTGGGAAAAAAATCATAGGAAAATAAAATAAAAATAAGGTGCATGGACCAAGGATTGAACCTTGGACCTCTTGAACAACCATGCATGCTCTAACCAACTCACCTAGTAAGGGAATGTTATGAGGAAATGAAGTGGATATTGGTTAAGGCTTAGAAGAAGATGAAGGGTCATGGGGAGACTCTTCATTTACCTCCTTAATGGGTTATAAAGAGGGGGGTTTGGGAGTTACCTTCTTCCTTCCATCAATTGCATTTCCTCTCCTCCTCCTTCCTCATCCTAGCCGAAACCTCAAGGAGAGGTTCTCCCTTGGAAAAGCTCCACAAGAAGGTCTCATCACCAAGATCTAAGGGTTTTCCAAGGATACAAAGGCAAGGGGGTTCAAGTGTTCAAAGGATTTGCAATATTCTTCTCTTTTAAGGTTTAAAAATCAAGATCAACCAAGGTAAGACTCCCTCACCTGTGGTATAATAGTTCCTTATGTTTTTAGCATGATATATTGGTTGGTTTTTGGGATTTGATGTTGAAAGAAAGAAAACCAAGAACCCTAGTCCTATGGGTTTCGGCCACTAGGATTTTAGGGTCCATGATGATGCTAAAAATCTTTCTAATGATGTCTAATGTACTCTCATGATGTTTAGAGATTAAATATAATTTTTGAGAATTTTTGGGGTACCCTAGGATCCCCTAAGGTTTCGGCCAACTTCAAGAACCCATGGGTAGGGTTGGGTCTAAAACTTCAAGTATGTGTTTTATGTATTCTCATGATATAAGGGAGATGGAGGATGATTATGTGAATTTTCACATGGCCTAGAGACCCTATAAGTTTCGGCCAAGATTGCTAATAGGGTAAAAAGTTAGGACTTATTTCAAGTAAGGGCCCCAATGGCCCTATGGTAAGGTATGGTTGGTGTTTAATAATTGATCGGGGATTTTAATGGAATTTTCCCCATGCCCCCATGGCCTTACATGTTTCGGCCAGCCCTAGGAAGGAGGGCTAAAGGTTAGGGTTAACCCTAATCATGGACCCCAATGGCTTCTTATGGTCTCATAGATGATGTATGGTGTTGGATCGAGAAAACCGATAGAGGGGGGGTGAATATCGGAAATCGTTCGGACTTTCGTAAAGAGCACGTACGCAGCGGAAATAAAGACAAAAATAATTGCAGCACAAAGACACAGTCGATTTACTTGGTTCGGAGCCTGTGTCGACTCCTACTCCAAGGCCCACGGTCGTTGACCGTTTACTTTGGGCAATTCTATATAAGCGCAAAATCAGTTTACAAGAATAGATTTACAAGTATAGCACTATAAAAATAAAAGGAACTCTTCTTTTACCGACGTCCGGTTGTAGGTTGACTTTCCGGAGTAGCAGGACGTCGTCGGCTCGAGTTGGGTAGTTTCTGGAGCAAGGTGTGAGTACAGAAGAGCGTGGAAGCGTTGAGCGAATTGTTGTTTGAAGCCTGGGGTCGAGGGCCCTTTATATAGGGCCTGGGGGCGCCCGGGACGTCGGGGGCGCCCCCCACGTGGCCTCTGATCCGCAGAGCTCTCGGTCGCGTCTGATCCTCTGGATCCGATTTGACCGGGGCGCCCGGAGCGCTCGGGGCGCCCGGAGCGCTCGGGGCGCCCGCATTGACCAGTCAACGCCTTATCTTCTCGGCTTCGCAGGTGCGCGGGTTCGGGTTGCGCATGGGGGCGCCCGCAGCGTAGGGGGCGCCCGGGAGCAGCGCGGGCGCCCGGGAGAACGGGGGCGCCCAGCCCAGCATGTATTCGGCCCAGCTTTGACTTTACTTGTTTTGTATGCACCTTGGGGGCGCCCGGGACACTCCGGGCACCCTACTCAGCTACTATCTCACTCCTCTCGGGAGAGTTTACCTGATGCCAACCGTTCCTCTGGTTGGACTTTTGCCTGACGGTCCTTTGTCAGGTCTTGGATGCCGAGCTGTCCTTCGCCCGGAGCCTAGCATTCCTTCGCTAGGGCTTGGATACTGGCTGTCCTTCGCCAGTTGCCTAGCAGTCCTTCGCTAGGGCTTCAGTCCCAGGCTGTCCTTCGCCTGGAGCCTAGTAGTCCTTCGCTAGTGCTTGATACTGGCAGTCCTTCGCCAGTTTCCTAGCAATCCTTCGCTAGGGCTTTCTTTCCTGGCATTCCTTTGCCAGTGCCTAGCAGTCCTTCGCTAGGGCTTTTCCTGCACACTTGATTAACTTGTTAGAAAACAAGAAGGACTTAACTTTTGAGCTATGTTTCCATTATCAAAACACAGGTTTGACTTAGGTGTATTCTGCACCAACATATGGTTGTTCCTTTACCTTATGCTATCTTACATGTTTATGGAATTGATGGAACTCCTCCCTATAGGTTTCGGCCAAGCCCTGTATCTAGGGTTTGGGGTGGAGTTAAGGTTCAAAGAATGATGGTTTATGCTTATCATGAAGTATATATATATATATATAGGTCCAAGCATGTGGTAGAACTCATGTTACCTATAACCCTAACTTTAAGCACCATGTTTTATGTTGTATGTTATGATATGGATGTCATGCTTAATAGGGTTTATTATGAATGTCTTATGTTTATGCCATGTAATTGGATGGTAGGTATAATGTTATGGGAAACCTACTTATGCATGCTTGAGATGAATACCATGCTTAGGCAAGAAATGCAATGCTTACCTTATATATCATGATCATGCAAGCTCTATGGAGTAGGATAAATGTCTATGAAAACGTGTCATGTTCAATGATTATAACGCAATGCTTACCTCATATGCCCTGCTCATGCAAGCACTAGGAATAAGAATGATGTTTAGTTATGCATGCCATGTTTATGTATGAAGATGTATGCCATGTTTTATGAATGATGATGCATGCCATGTTTTATGAAAGAAGATGCATGCCATGTTTATGAATGAAAGATGATGCTTATGTATTTAAGGCATAAATACGCTAAACGGCACGGTCGATGGTCGACGGTACGACGGTCGAGAGGACCGGTAAATGGGCCGGTAGACGGGTCGAGCCGTAACAAGTTATGATATGTTAAATATGCCATGAATGTCTCATGAATGATGAAGCATGTAAAGTATTTTACTTTATGAATGGGCTTGTACCGGACCGAAGTATGGGTCCCAGGGATGGGCACCTTAAGAACGCCCCGGTTCTGGACTACCGACTATGCTGTCCACGGTTCTGTCACTACCGAAGCTGTGCAACAGGGATGGGCACCTTAAGAACGCCTCGGTTCGGGGACTACCGACTATGCTGTCCTTACCCTAGTAGGTCGAGGCTAGCTACCTCGTATTTACTTAGGGATGCGCGCTTATGATGTATGTATGTGGTACAAGCCAGGGCCCCAATGATATGATGATTATGTTTAAGCATTTAAAAGTATGTTTTTAAAAGTTAAGCATCCTTATGTATATGCATTTCACTCATGCATTCATTCATGTTATGCATTATGCTATGCTGATAAGATTTTTTATGCTTACGCTTCATGTTAAGAAATATGCATGAGAGTAAATGATCTATGTCATGATTATGTTAAGAGGATGCTCATATGCTATGATAGGAAGTATGCCTATGTTTATGCCATACCGGTGGGTTTACACCTTATAGATATGTTTATACCATGTATTATGTCATGCTAGGAATGTTTATTATGTTATGTTTATACCATGTATTATGCCATGCTAGGAATGTTTATTATGTTATGTTTATACCATGTATTATGTCATGCTAGAAATGTTTATTATGTTATGTTTATGCCTATGTATTATGCCATGCTAGGAATGTTTATTATGTATAAACATGTTTATTATGTTATGTTTATACCATGTATTATGTCATGCTAGGAATGTTTATTATGTTATGTTTATACCATGTATTATGTCATGCTAGGAATGTTTATTATGCTATGTTTACGTTTATGCCATGTCTCATGCCATGATAGGAATGTTCACTTATGTTTATGATCATGCCAGTCAAGTATATGATAAGTGATTCAAGTTGTTATGTTCTAAGTAGAGCACCAAGTATGTTAATGTTTCAAGTGCTCATTATGAGATGATGAATGGTTTTTGTGAGTAGGAAAGAGTCTTACTAAGCCTGTGTGCTTATAGTCTTATTTCCTTATACCGCAGATCATTCACGGGGACAATGAGGAAGCAGCAGGAGGGCAAGAAATCATGTGTGTGGTAGTGACTTAGCCCAGGAAACCATGTGTTTATCGTTTATGCTAGAACCTTACTTTGGTCACTTATATGCTTGAATGCTTGAATAATGACTTATGGAGCTCTATGATGCGATGTTAAGTATGACATGATATGATGTTTAAGTATGAAGGCAATATGCCGAGTTTCCATGTCATTATGATAAGAATGGTAGTAGGGCATGTATGTATAAGTCTAAAAGTCTTAATCCGCTGCCTTATGATGTCTACATGCCCTATGTATGTTAACGTAACACCGCTTAATAGAAAAAAAAAGCGGGCGTTACAACTAAAATGGCTGAATTTGGGGCTGGAATTGCTGATTTTACTGCTGAGATTGCTGCGGTTGCTGGAAATTTTGTTGAGGCTGCTGAAATTGTTATTGTGATGGGTTTTGCTAGTAAAAAGAATTGTCATACTTCAGATTTGGATGGTCCCTCCAACCAGGGTTATAAGTAGAGGAGTAGGGGTTATTCCTGGCTTGAAATTGTCCCCTAACCAACGCCGTTATTGTCTCATCTTGTTGGAGGTTGGGACATGAATCTGAATTATGTTCCTGACTAGAGCAAATATCACATACCCTCATCACTTAGCTTGATTGTGGAGGTACCGAAAAGTTGGGATTTTGGCTTGCATTATTAAGAGTCATTTGCTTCACCAATGATGTGAGCTCTACCAGAGAATTCCTAATTTCCCTTTGTTCATTAGAAGCCACCTGGACCTCATTCACTCCTCTAGTTGACAATGCTCTGCTTCCAAACTGCTGTGAGTTCTTTGCCATGTTCGAAATCAACTCCCTAGCTTGATCTGGTGTTTTGTTAACTAGGGCTCCTCCAGCTGCAGCATCTATCATGATCCTATCCATCTGCAATAAACCCTCATAGAAATACTGAATGAGGAGCTGCTCGCTGATCTGGTGTTGTGGGCAACTGGAGCATAGCTTGTTAAATCTCTCCCAGTAGTCATAAAGAGTCTCTCCCACCACTTGCTGTATACCACATATGCTCTTTCTAATGATTGCAGTTCTGGAGGCTGGGAAGTATTTTTCTACAAATGTCTTCTTCATAGAAATCCAGCTAGACACGTGCCCAGTAGTTAAATAGTAGAACCAATCCTTTGCTGCTCCAGTCAGGGAAAATGGGAATGCCCTCAGCTTAATATCTTCTTCTGAAACCCTCTGAGGCTTCATGGTGGAGCAGACTACGTGAAATTCATGCAGATGTCTATTTGGGTCCTCTCTGGATAATCCTTGAAATTTAGGTAACAAGTGGATGAGTCCGGATCTAAGCTCAAAATCGCCAGTCAGCTCTGGATAAGTAATGCTGGAGTACTGAAAGATATCATCTGGTGCTGCAAGTTCTTATATGTGTTGGGTCGGGTGCATGTTGACATGGATGCGGGTTCGTAATTTTAAAATTAATTACGTGCAGCGGAAGATTTAGCATAAATAATTTCTCAGATTATTTAACCACACATCTAAGCATGCAACTTTATCTAGTGTAGACATGATCATATATTTAAAATTTTATAGAAATGTAAACTAATTAACTTATTACCTCGCGTAACTCGAAGGAAGGGACGAGATCCAACCGTAAGCGTCCCTCGGAAGCTCTGCCTCTATTCACGTCCACGCCGAGTATCTTTGGGATGACATCGCAAAGCCACGAGTTTCGTGTTCTCGAGAACTACTAGATTGTCCGAGAATGCGACATGAAAAACCAAGAGACAAGTAATCACATCAGAAAAATTCACTACCAAGGTTGGTCGGAATCACAATTCCGGCGAGGAGGAAGATGACTTGCGCCCAATCCCAAGGTGATGACGGCCGGAGAGGAAGATCGTCCCAACGGAAGAACTTTGTCGCCTCGGTGCTTCTCCTTGTGCTCACGGCAAGAAGAAGGGAGAAGAACCTTGTGGCCGGCCAAGAGGAAGAAGGGAGGAGAGGGAGAGAGCCCAGGCAAGAATACTTGGATGGATCATCTTTCATGGCACCCCTTGGGTCCTTTATATATGGAGCTCCTCCTCAATCAAGCCTCTTAATTTTGGCATAATTTTTATATCAAACCATAATTGATTTTTGTCTCATGATTAAAATCAAATTTTAATTCATGATAAAAAATCAATCAAGCCTCTTCCATCTTATGGAATAAATCTCCAATCAATCCATGATTGATTAAAACAAAACAAAAGAGAAGGAGAGAGAGAGGGTCGGCCAAACCAAGGAAAATATTCTCCTTGGCCGGCCAATCTTGGTTCAAATAAATTACGGGCCAAAATTTACACACAAGAGAATTCAACTCAAGTGATCGGCCAAGTTTTCATCCAAACCATAGGTCCATGGTTCAAAACCCGCCAATGGATTAAATTTTGTCATCTTTGATTTATTATAAATTTTTATAAAACAAACCAACTCTTTGGTTTATTTTAATTCAAACAATCCCATGGATTATTTTAAGCTTATAATAAAACATACCACCTTGGATCAAATCCCTTAATGAATTAAACTTATTTAATTCACCCATTAAGTCTTTAAAGACTTAGCCATTCTATGCTTCCGATGCGTTTGAAATAAATTCAGTTTTGACTAATCGTTGGCTCAACCAAACTTAATCTTTCTTGATTGAAAAAATCCAATTTTCAACTCGTTTTAAATCCGTCAGATTACTCTTAGTGCGTGTGACTAAATAGGCTTTCGATTTATATTGGTCATCTATAATTAATCAATTAATTATAGAATGATCATGAGTGGCACCTAGTAGTACATCATGATCCCCAATTAATTGAACGATCAACGGTTGACCTCAGAAACAATTCTGAACCCCTTCAGCAGCTATAATGAATCGTGCCCCATTCCCTTCACCATCTTATACCCACTTGGTTTAGGACATGGTCTATGTGTGTCAGTCCCCACTAGGCTGACTACGTCACACCTAGCCCAAGTAACGTTTTCTCGTCCTACGGATTCTAATTACTCTCATGTATTTAAGAGATTCATACTCTGAACATGTCATGCTCTGGCCAGAGGCTTCGAGTAACAATCCGACGATAGGCCTCGGGTATACATCTCCTCTCAAGGAATGGTGAATCCTTTGTAGGCTGTTCAAACATCTTCGGGCACTTCGGCTTATACCCAATCATCCTGGGTCCACACCTCCTTGGAGATGATTGCTTAAGATGTCAATGTATAAGTCTCCATGACCAAGATGACTTGAACACCGCAAGTCAAAGGAACATCGCACTTAAGCTGCAGTAAGAACTTCACTAACATATCTATATGTAGATTACCATATGAAGTTTTACAGCCAGTCATTCTAATGAACTAGTTCCCTTAACTAGCATTCATGTTTATCTCCGGACATCTCAATGTCACCAGCCAGTGAGAATCAGCTGGTTAGAGAATAACCCATGCTAGTCTCAACAAAATTGATAGTGTCCGTATTTATTAATTTATCGACTAGGGACAATTTCAATACTTCACAATTGCACATGTAGAGATAATCACTAGTTGTGAATTCATCACAAATTCTCTCATGCTATGAATTGTATTGCGGACATTCAGTAAATGAGTTTAAGATCTTAATCAAATACACAAACATGTATACTCAAATAGTGAATATTCATTTATTAGAATAAATGATTACAATCATAAGGCGATTGCCTTAGGACACTTCTCTTATATCACTAACAAACTCCCACTTGGCCTAATGCCAATCGCTACGGTACCCAATACCACAGGCTCTAACATGACCCTCAAACTTACTTTGAGGCAAGGCCTTAGTTAAAGGATCCGCTAAATTCCTTTCAGTGGGAATTTTCTTAATTTGTATATCATTCCTACTTATAATCTCTCTGATCAGATGATAGCGGCGAAGCACATGTTTGGATCGCTGATGAGACCTTTGTTCCTTCGCTTGTGCAATAGCTCCATTGTTGTCGTAGTAAACCGGTATTGCTTCATCAATGGTTGGAATCACACCAAGTTCTGAGACAAACTTCTTGATCCAGACTGCTTCCTTTGCTGCTTCCGAAGCTGCAATATATTCCGCTTCCGTGGTAGAATCCGCTACGGTGTCTTGCTTGGAACTCTTCCAACTTATTGCGCCTCCATTCAAAATAAATACGTATCCGGACTGAGATTTGGAGTCATCCTTATCTGTCTGGAAACTGGCATCTGTATACCCACGTATTACCATATCACCTTCTCCATATATTAGAAACACATCCTTAGTTCTTCTTAAGTACTTGAGGATTGTCTTGACAGCCGCCCAATGATCCATTCCTGGATCAGACTGGTATTTGCTTGTGATGCTCAGAGCATACGATACATCGGGCCTAGTACATAACATAGCATACATGATAGATCCTATCGCGGATGCATAAGAAATCTTATTCATCCAAATCCTCTCGTCTTTTGTGCGCGGACACATAGACTTCGAAAGGTTGATGCCATGCCTGATAGGAAGGTAACCTTTCTTGGATTCCGACATGCTAAACCTTTCTAGCACTCGGTCTATATATGTAGACTACGAAAGATCAAGCAACCGTTTTGATCTATCTCTATAGATTCTAATCCCAAGGATATAGATTGCTTCTCCCAGGTCTTTCATGGAGAATGTTTTGGACAACCAAATTTAACTGACTGTAAGACTGATATATTGTTTCCTATAAGTAATATATCATCGACATATAACACTAGGAATACGACTGCACTCCCACTAACATTCTTGTACACAGAAGGTTCGTCAGGATTTTGTGAGAAATCAAACTCTTTTATTGTCTCATCAAAACCGATGTTCCAGCTCCTGAATGCTTACTTTAGTCCATATATGGATCGTCGAAGCTTGCATACTTTGGTTTTATTAACCGATGTGAAACCTTCAGGTTGTATCATGTATACATCCTCAAGTAGGTTTCCATTAAGGAAAACTGTTTTCACATCCATTTGTCATATCTCATAATCATAATGAGCTGCTATGGCCAGGAGCATCCGAATGGATTTAAGTATAGCTACTGGCGAATAATTTTCGTCATAATCAATTCCTTGTTTCTGACGATATCCTTTTGCCACTAATCTAGCCTTAAAGGTAACAACATTATCTTCCATGTCGGTTTTCTTCTTGAAAACCCACTTGCACCCTATGGGCTTAATCCCTTCAGGTGGGTTAACCAAGTCCCATACTTGATTTTTGTACATGGAATCCATTTCCGACTTCATGGCTTCAAGCCATTTATTCCTTTCTGAATTTTTCAGAACATCATCATAACAGATAGGTTCGTCATCGTTAATGAGTAACACGCCGTTCGATTCACTTATGAGAAATCTGTATCTCTCTGGAATATTGCGTGTCCTATCAGACCTACGAAGAAGTGGTATTGTTTTAGGTTCAACTTATAGCTCATCATTATGAGCTATTGGTTGTGGGTCTAGACTAGGTGTCTCTGTAATGTCTATTGGAGTTTCTTGAACTTCTTCAAGTTCAATGCTACTCCCACTGTTTTCTTGTAAAAGAAATTCTTTTTCTAGAAATACAGCATGCCTTGAAACAAACACCTTTTGTTCCAAGGGATGATAGAATTGGTAACCCTTCGTTTCCTTAGGGTATCCAATAAATAGACATTTATCAGAATTAGTATCCAATTTGTCTGATACAGTCCGCTTTACATAAGCAAGAAAACCCCATATCTTTAGGTGAGATAAATGAGGTTTCTTACTATTCCACATCTCATATGGAGTAGTAAAGACTACCTTGGTCGGGACTTTGTTTAGCAAGTAAACAGCTGTCTTAAGCGCATAGCCCCAAAAGGATTTTGGAAGAGTTACATGATTCATCATAGATCTAACCATGTCCATCAAGGTTCGATTACGCCTCTCAGATACAACATTATGCTGTGGTGTATATGGCGGAGTCCATTGAGACAATATCCCATTGTCCCTAAGATAATCTTGAAACTCTTGACTTAAGTATTCACCACCCCGATCAGATCGAAGTATCATAATACTTTCGCCAAGCTGTTTCTCTACTTCACTTCTGAACTCTTTAAATTTCTCAAAAGCTTCAGATTTGTGTTTCATTAAGAACACATACCCGAATCGTGAGTGATCATCGATAAAGGTAATGAAGTAGCTATAGCCTCCTTGTGCAAGAGTTGACATTGGTCCACATACATCAGTATGTATTAGACCAAGCAATTCTCCCACTGGTTTACCTTTTCCGGAAAAGGGTAATTTGGCCATCTTGCTTTTTAAGCATGATTCACATGTATCAAATGAACCGGGTTTAAATGATTTCAGAATTCAACATCGGTGTAATTTGGTTATGTGTTTCTTACTTACATGGCCAAGACGACAATGCCACGTATAGGAGTCTATTTGATTATCTATTCGAGCACGTTTGTTGCTAACTTCGATATTGAAAACGTCACCGGATAAATTTAACGTGTAAATACCATTGCATAAGGTTCCGGTCCCATAAAGAACACCATTTAAAGTTATGTAATAGCAATTGTTACTAAATGTTAAATGGTAACCCTTTTCATTCAAGCATAAAATAGATACATTGTTCTTTATTAACGAAGGAACAAAATAACAATTATCCAATTCTAAGACAAGTCCAGTAGGGAGCTTTAGCGAATATGTTCCGATGGCAATAGCAGCAATCTTTGCTCCATTTCCAACTCGCAAATTCGCTTCTCCCTTGACGAGTCTTCTTCTATTCCTTAGCCCCTGTATGTCATTACATATATGTGAGCTACACCCAGTATCAAGTACCCAGGTGTATGAGGAAATAGAGTGACATTCAATAACGAAGATGCCTGAAGAGGATGGGGCATCGGATGCCTTCTTCATCAAGGACTCAAGTTAAACCTTGCAGTTTCTTCGCCAGCGGCCCTCCTTGCCGCAGTGATGGCAAGTGTCTTTTGGTGCCTTTTCAATCCTTTTGGCCTTAGTTAACTTATTGGTGTCCAAAATGGAACGCAAATTCAGAGAAGACATGATCAGGTGATTATCCTAGAAATACAAATTGAGGTTATGTGATGAGAATGATAATGAATGCATCAATATATATTAATTAAATCCTATTTATTTTTCGAATTGAATAACCCTTTTTATCAATTCGGGAGATTATCCTAGAAATAGTTTTAATATGGTTGGAGCTCATTCAACCGTTTAGTCAGACTTGGATGTGTCCAACAACCAAAACTAAGGATTGACCTCTGACTCCAACTATATTAATCGTAAACTAATTCCATGGTTTGAACATGTTGAGGTTCAAGCCGGGCATGGATGTGTCCATCAACCCAAACGAGAAATAAAACTCCGGTTCTAACCATATTAATGGAAGGTGTTGGCCTTAATATTTTGTAAGGGGTTTTGGGTCTCATCCTTTTCTTTTATGCACATTCATGATATATAATTATGTCATGTACTAACGATTTCCTTAATAAAGTATGTATATGACTCAATTTATCAAGTCTCATTAATTGAATTAGGAACCAGATTTTCTAATTCTAATTTCATACTTTATTCAAGGAATTGTTTTGGGAAACAATTTCCTAAATTATCATAATCAATTTCGGAAATAATATGTTTAAGACTTTGATTTCTCTAAATCAAATCTTATTAAATTAAGAGACAGATTCCCTTAATTCAACCACATATTATTTTCATGAAAATCTGAATTAAGGAAATATACTCTATTGGAAATAATTTTCCTAATTAATTTTGGAGACATTAATATGTAAGAGCATCACCTCATAAATCAAATAAGGAAATTATCGTTTGAGAATCACCTCAAAAATTTCCAAGATTTGATCACATATTTTATTTATGGAAAATTAATATCAATAACTTAATTTGGACGGCTCCCCGAGGCTCAATCCAAAATATGAATTTATTGATAATATAATTTGGACGGCTCCCCGAGGCTCAATCCAAATTAAACATTTGACAGCTTAAATTCATTTAAGGAAATTTAATTATAACAACTAACTTTAAATTGAACGGCTCCCTGAGGCTCAAT
>JAGFNQ010006947.1:320016-375016 GCA_024364735.1 Boesenbergia rotunda
TGCCTTAGGACATTTCTCTCATATCATAACAAACTCCCACTTGGCCTAATGTCAATCGCTACGGTACCAATACCACAGGCTCTATCATGACCCTCAAACTTGCTTTGAGGCAAGGCCTTAGTTAAAGGATCCGCTAAATTCCTTTCAGTGGGAATTTTCTCAATTTGTATATCATTCCTACTTATAATCTCTCTGATCAGATGATAGCGGCGAAGCACATGTTTGGATCGCTGATGAGACCTTGGTTCCTTTGCTTGTGCAATAGCTCCATTGTTGTCGCAGTAAACCGGTATTGCTTCATCAATGGTTGGAACCACACCAAGTTCTGAGACAAACTTCTTGATCCAGACTGCTTCCTTTGCTGCTTCCGAAGCTGCAATATATTCCGCTTCCGTGGTAGAATCCGCTACGGTGTCTTGCTTGGAACTCTTCCAACTTATTGCGCCTCCATTCAAAATAAATACGTATCCGGACTGAGATTTGGAGTCATCCTTATCTGTCTGGAAACTGGCATCTGTATACCCACGTATTACCATATCACCTTCTCCATATATTAGGAACACATCCTTAGTGTTTCTTAAGTACTTGAGGATTGTCTTGACAGCCGCCCAATGATCCATTCCTGGATCAGACTGGTATCTGCTTGTGACGCTCAGAGCATACGATACATCGGGCCTAGTACATAACATAGCATACATGATAGATCCTATCGCGGATGCATAAGGAATCTTATTCATGCAAATCCTCTCGTCTTCTGTGCGCGGACACATAGACTTCGAAAGGTTGATCCCATGCCTGATGGGAAGGTAACCTTTCTTGTATTCCGTCATGCTAAACCTTTCTAAGCACTCGGTCTATATATGTAACTGCGAAAGACCAAGCAAACCCGTTTTGATCTATCTCTATAGATTCTAATCCCAAGGATATAGGTTGCTTCTCCCAGGTCTTTCATGGAGAAAGTTTTGGACAACCAAATTTTAACTGACTGTAAGACTGATATATCGTTTCCTATAAGTAATATGTCATCGACATATAACACTAGAAATACGACTGCACTCCCACTAACCTTCTTGTACACACAAGGTTCGTCAGGATTTTCTGAGAAATCAAACTCTTTGATTGTCTCATCAAAACGGATGTTCCAGCTCCTGGATGCTTGCTTTAGTCCATATATGGATCGTCGAAGCTTGCATAATTTGGTTTTATTAACCGATGTGAAACCTTCAGGTTGTATCATGTGTACATCCTCAAGCAGGTTTCCATTAAGGAAAGCTGTTTTCACATCCATTTGTCATATCTCATAATCATAATGAGCTGCTATGGACAGGAGCATCCGAATGGATTTAAGCATAGCTACTGGCGAATAGGTTTCGTCATAATCAATTCCTTGTTTCTGACGATATCCTTTTGCCACTAATCTAGCCTTAAAGGTAACAACATTACCTTCCATGTCGGTTTTCTTCTTGAAAACCCACTTGCACCCTATGGGCTTAATCCCTTCATGTGGGTTAACCAAGACCCATACTTGATTTTTGTACATGGAATCCATTTCCGACTTCATGGCTTCAAGCCATTTATCCCTTTCTGAATTTTTTAGAACATCTTCATAACTGATAGGTTCGTCATCATTAATGAGTAACACGTCGTTCGATTCACTTATGAGAAATCCGTATCTCTCTGAAATATTGCATGTCCTATCAGACCTACGAAGAAGTGGTGTTGTTTTAGGTTCAACTGATAGCTCATCATTATGAGTTATTGGTTGTGGGTCTAGACTAGGTGTCTCTGTAATGTCTATTGGAGTTTCTTGAACTTCTTCAAGTTCAATGCTACTCCCACTATTTTCTTGTAAAAGAAATTCTTTTTCTAGAAATACAGCATGCCTTGAAACAAACACCTTTTGTTCCAAGGGATGATAGAATTGGTAACCTTTCGTTTCCTTAGGGTATCCAATAAATAGACATTTATCAGACTTAGCATCCAATTTGTTTGATACAGTCCGCTTTACATAAGCAGGACAACCCCATATCTTTAGGTGATATAAATGAGGTTTCTTACTATTCCACGTCTCATATGGAGTAGTAGAGACTACCTTAGTCGGGACTCTGTTTAGTAAGTAAACAGCTGTCTTAAGCGCATAGCCCTAAAAGGATTTTGGAAGAGTTGCATGATTCATCATAGATCTAACCATGTCCATTAAGGTTCGGTTATGCCTCTCAGATACACCATTATGCTGTGGTGTATATGGCGGAGTCCATTGAGACAATATCCCATTGTCCCTAAGATAATCTTGAAACTCTTGACTTAAGTATTCACCACCCCGATCGGATCGAAGTATCTTAATACTTTTGCCAAGCTGTTTCTCTACTTCACTTTTGAACTCTTTGAATTTCTCAAAAGCTTTAGATTTGTGTTTCATTAAGAACACATACCCGAATCGTGAGTGATCATCGGTAAAGGTAATGAAGTAGCTATAGCCTCCTTGTGCAAGAGTTGACATTGGTCCACATACATCAGTATGTATTAGACCAAGCAATTCTCCCACTGGTTTACCTTTTCCGGAAAAGGGTAATTTGGTCATCTTGCCTTTTAAGCATGATTCACATGTATCAAATGAACCGGGTTCAAATGATTCTAGAATTCCACATCGGTGTAATTTGGTCATGCGTTTCTTACTTACATGGCCAAGACGACAATGCCACATATAGGAGTCTATTTGATTATCTATTCGAGCACGTTTGTTGCTAATTTCGATATTGAAAATGTCACCGGATAAATCTAACGTGTAGATACCATTGCATAAAGTTCCGGTCCCATAAAGAACACCATTTAAAGTTATGTAACAGCAATTGTTACTAAAAGTTAAATAATAACCCTTTTCATTCATGCATGAAATAGATACAATGTTCTTTATTAACGAAGGAATTGTTGGAAACGAGATGGCTATAGAGGGGGGGGGTTGAATATAGCCAGACACTCAAATCGCCCCCTCTTTTAAAACTTTCTTCCTGTGATCAGATTAGTAGCAGCGGAAACAAAATGCAACAGGAAGAATAAAACAGAGAAAGGAATCAAACCAACGCTAACACAGCGATATACAAGGTTCGGGGATAACTTGTCCCTACTCCTTGGCGTGCCCGTGAGGTGGGCGATCCCTTGATTGTCGGCAGATCAAGCCCCGGTGAACTCAAGATAGTAGCAGCCTCCTTCTCGGTGGAGAAACCTCTCCACAAGTGATCTCAAGAAGATACAAGTTAAGCACAGAGACACTCCAGAAGACAAGCTCACAAAGATGTAACAAGATCGCTCAAGCACAAAGCAACAGAGAGCACGAACACAGCCCAGCCAAACTTCCCAAGTTTCTGTCTTGTTCGCCTCCGCTCCTCTGCATCTAGCTTTGTCTCTTAAGCTCCTGCTCAACGTCGCCAGCTCCATCAGCACCACTGACTCACACCCTGACCCACTGACCTCTCTGAGCACTCAGTCCACTGGACACTCCTCCAGCTGAGCCTCCGTCAGTTGCCAGCCGCGCCTTCGTCAGTTGCCAGTTGCGCCATACGCTGTTGAGACCTGAAAACACAATAGATCCAAACCTGCTCCAAGGAAAGCCTCCCATTGATCCTCCTTGAGTGTTTGAATCACCTGCTATCACCTGCACACTCCAACAGAGGCTTAGCAATGCATATCAAAAAGAAATCAGCACGTAGCAGAGAATCGGCAATGAAAACAGACTTCTGACAGCATATTTGAATTAAAGTTCTGCTCCTGATCGGTCCCCAGACCGATCAGGGAGGAGCCTGATCGGTCACTAGACCGATCCAGCAGTTTCTGCACACTCCTGATTGGTCCCCAGACCAATCAGGCTCCTGCCTGATCGGTCACCAGACCAATCAGGCTCCAGCCTGATCGGTCACCAGACCAATTAGGCTTGAGTGAACAGTGATTCTTTAATCAAATCCTAAGTCTCTGATCGGTCACCGGACCGTTCTAGACCTGATTAGCAAGGGAACTCAACTCACTGTTCGCTCCCTAATCGGTCACCAGACCGATCAGGAGCTGTGCAGTGAGTGAAACACACACTCCCTGATCGGTCACCAGATCGATCAGACATCGTTGGATCGGTCACCAGACCGATCCACGAAGGAGCAGCGTGCCAACTCCCTGATCGGTCACCAGACCGATCCAGGGACGCAGACCTAGCCTTCCAAGCTAGGATTTCATTCACCTTAGCCCTCCAAGCTAAGGATTTTTCAATCTAACTCTCCAAGTTGGGAATTTGCACCTAACCCTCCAAGTTAGGACTTTTCACCTAGCCCTCCAAGCTAGGACTTTTCACCTAGCCCTCCAAGCTAGGACTTTTCACCCAACCCCTCCGAGTTAGACCTTCATCCAACCTAGCCCTCCAAGCTAGGATTTTTCACCTAACCCTCCAGTTGGGACTTTTCACCTAACCCTCCAAGTTAGGACTTTTCACCTAGCCCTCCAAGCTAGGACTTTTCACCCAACCTTCCGAATTAGGACTTTTCACCACCTGGCTTCACTCACCAGGACCCGGCTTCACTCACCGGGATTTCCAACACCTGGCTTCACTCACCAGGACCTGGCTTCACTCACCGGGATTTCCAACACCTGGCTTCACTCACCAGGACCCGGCTTCACTCACCGGGATTTCCAACACCCGGCTTCACTCACTAGGACCCGGCTTCACTCACTAGGACCCGGCTTCACTCACCGGGATTTCCAACACCTGGCTTCAATCACTAGGACCCGGCTTCACTCACCGGGATTTCCAACACCTGGCTTCAATCACCAGGACCCGGCTTCACTCACCAGGACCCGGCTTCACTCACCGGGATTTCCAATCACCTGGCTTCACTCACTAGGACCCGGCTTCACTCACCGGGATTTCAACCTAGATTCACAAGCTAGGACCTGGCTTCACTCACTAGGGTTTCATGCCCAGTCCCCGACTAGGACTTTAACCCAAATTCGCTCAACCAAACTTAAATCATTGTCAAACATCAAAACAACAACCGGGCCAGACTGCATCAACAATCTCCCCCTTTTTATTGTTTGACAACCCGATTTAAGTTTAGGTATCAATCAATTGAAGTCCGTTCAATTCTCAAAAGGGAATCATGATCCTCCCCCTATAATAACCATAAACTTAATCAGTCATTTTCTCCCCCTTTGTCAAACATCGAAAAGGGTATGGTTATTAAGTTTTAAACATACCTCCCCCTGAAACACAGGTCTCTCTCCAAACCCAAAATAATCAAAGTGAAGTTTTGAATTGCACATGAAAACATATACAGAATAATATTATGGTCAAACATGTATATGTTTCATATGACAAGTAAGTCAAAAGATGATTTTGGAATTGCATATGAGAGGCATATACCATAAATGTATCATGGCAACAATGTATATGCATCATATGACAACAATTATCGCAGTTCCATCAGACTGATGATCGATACAGAAAAATTTCTGATGTATCTATGAACGATCAATTTTCAGAAAAATTTCTGTAATTCTGATTCGTTCAAGATCGGACTGCATTAACACTTGGACTTCCATGTGAAGACATATACAGAAGTATATCATGGTCAAATACGTATATGCTTCATAGGACGAGTAAGGAATGCAACTGTATCTGAAACATAGTCCTGATTGGTCTCCGTGACCAACCAGGTCTGTTGATTACGTGATACAGAAGGATATTTGATTAGTTTGGGGAGCGATCAGATTTCAGAAAAATTTTGAAAACTCTGATACGTTCCTGATCAGACTGCATTAACAATTTGCATTCCACAACAGGGATGTATACTCTATTGAGATTCGTTATTTCAGAAAAATTTCTGAAACACGACATTAAGAACAAGAGTCATGACTCAACAAACCTTTTCTTATGAATTTGAACACTCCAACATAGGTTTGTATCAAATCAGTATTAGGTTTGTTTCACTTGAATAATTTTCTGCTCCCTTAGTACCAGGTTTGTACCAATGGGTGATCAAATATGTTTCAATTGTGAACGGATTGTATCATGTTTGTTTGTAGTATGATCATTAAACTGATACAATTTGACGAGAGGAGATCGGACTGAGGAGTTTTGACCCAATCATGGAACTTACTGTTCAGTGTTGATCTGATCGGTCACCGGACCGATCAGAGGGATCCCTGATCGGTCGGTGGACCGATCTGGGTTCAGACAGAAGGGTTTTCAGTTTCAGATTTCAGAAACCGATTTCAGCAATTCTGAAATCAGGTTTGTTTCAATTCTTAGCCATTCCCAAATCCCTAATTCAATTGATTTTAATTACCTTGGTTCCAAACATGGGGTCCCTTAACCAAGTGTTATTCCATATCAAGAATTAAGAGTTTCTATGAGGAGAAACAACACATGTTTGTATCAATTTTGATGAATACGTTCTAAGTATGAACTTAAGTCCCAAACACAGGTTTATATCAAAGCATGATCAGTGGGAAATCAAACAAGTCATGGAACTTAAAACATCATAACCTATGTGATCATGTTGTTCTTAACCAAAATTAGGTTTGTGCCAATTCCAATGGATGATCAAAATTTCAAAACATGCATATTTCACATCATGATCAATTTAAGCTATGTGTTCATATTATTCTTAATCAAAATGGGCATGTCATAGGTTAATGTTAATCATCCAAACATCAAAGTCATGGTATACTCATCTAGATTCATCTCCAAAATAATAAGAAAAGCTTAAGCCTAGGCCTTAATCTCATGTTCTTTGTCTAATCATGTATTGTGAGATTTTCATAGTAATTTTCACAAACCATGTGTTCTTCATGTTGGCATAATACATACAAGAAAATCATGGCATACTTGATCATGGAAGAACTTAAACACTAAAGTAGATTATACCATGACTAAGTATTTTAACACATGAATACCATAAAAAGTACTAGCCAAGGGTTCATATTGTTATAAAAACTAAAACAATAGAGATCAAAGTATTTGAGTCGAATTTTCCATAACCAACCATGTGAATGACAATTTTTTCTTGGTCATGGGTTTGGAGCACCAAATATCAACCTCCCATGTTGATAGATGCTCCCCCTCAAATAATGCTTATACAATTCGAAATATGGAGGTTTTGGGTACCCAAATTTTGGGACCTAAGGAATCTACAATGAAAGACTTTGGCACTCATGCCTTAGTCTTTTTCTTTCTAACCTTTTGAACCCTAGAGTCATTTGATGATCTAAATTGGGTTCTTGACATTAATGATACAAAGGTTGATTCTTTAGGTCGGTAACCTATACCGGCCCTATTGTAAACCGCCCTTTGGGAGTTTAAGATCATGTCTAATATTTTAGAGCTAGTTGAAAACTTCTCAAGAATATTCTTGAGCTTTTCAACTTCGTTCCTTAAGTCCTTATTTTCATTTTCAAGGGACTTATCATGCATAACATCAATTACCTCATCCTTAGAGGTTTTCAATTTTTCTACCTCTACCTTTAAGGATTTAATCTTGTTCTTGGACTTCTTAAGCAACTTAGTTAGACACGCTATAGCTCTATATCACTTATCTAACTCGGGAGAGATTACCTCTTCATCATCCGAAGATGATGAAGGCGCGGTTGAGGAGCTTGATTCGTCTCCACTCTCCTTGGATGATTCTTCTAAGGCTACGAGAGCCACATGACAGTGGTTCTTTTCCTCCTCCTTCTCCTTCTTCTTCTTCCTGTCACATGCCACAAAAGTCAACCCTTTCTCCTTTAGACTTTGGTTAGAGATCTCATGTAGTTCCATTTCACAAAATAGATCTTCTAACTTAACAAAAGAAAGATCCTTGGAAACCTTGTAGGCATCCACCATGGATGACCACAAGGCATTCCTAGGGAAAGCTTTGAGCACATACCTCACAATGTCTCGGTTTTCTACCTTTTCATTGATGGAATGCAAGCCATTGATGATTTCTTTGAACCGACAATGAAGCATACTTACAGTTTCATTTTCTCCCATTGTCAAGTTCTGGAGTTGGCTGTGAAGGAGATCCTTCTTGGCTGTCCGGGTGTCTTGAGTTCCTTCATGGAGCTCAAGGAGTTTGTTCCACAAGTCTCTGGCAGAGGTGAAGGGACCAATCTTGATCAATTGCTCTTTGGTCATCCCACATTGTAAGGTGACCACAGCTTTGGCATTTGCTTCACCCTTCCGGATTTGCTCAGCCGACCACTTGGAAAACTCAAGCTCCTTTCCTTCATTATCCTTTGGAAGGGAAAACCCCTCCTTGAAAGCGAACCACAAACTCATATTTGTCTTCAAGTAAAACTCCATTCTTGACTTCCAATATGAAAAATCAGTGCCGTCGAGGAATGGAGGTCGGTTTGTGCTCATTCCTTCTCTTCCAGCCATCTTGTTGTAAGCTCTCGGATGTTAAGCCGTGAACAGAGCCCCAAGCTCTGATACCACTTGTTGGAAATGAGATGGCTATAGAGGGGGGGGGGTGAATATAGCCAGACACTCAAATCGCCCCCTCTTTTAAAACTTTCTTCCTGTGATCAGATTAGTAGCAGCGGCAACAAAATGCAACAGGAAGAATAAAACAGAGAAAGGAATCAAACCAACGCTAACACAGCGATATACAAGGTTCGGGGATAACTTGTCCCTACTCCTTGGCGTGCCCGTGAGGTGGGCGATCCCTTGATTGTCGGCAGATCAAGCCCCGGTGAACTCAAGATAGTAGCAGCCTCCTTCTCGGTGGAGAAACCTCTCCACAAGTGATCTCAAGAAGATACAAGTTAAGCACAGAGACACTCCAGAAGACAAGCTCACAAAGATGTAACAAGATCGCTCAAGCACAAAGCAACAGAGAGCACGAACACAGCCCAGCCAAACTTCCCAAGTTTCTGTCTTGTTCGCCTCCGCTCCTCTGCATCCAGCTTTGTCTCTTAAGCTCCTGCTCAACGTCGCCAGCTCCATCAGCACCACTGACTCACACCCTGACCCACTGACCTCTCTGAGCACTCAGTCCACTGGACACTCCTCCAGCTGAGCCTCCGTCAGTTGCCAGCCGCGCTTTCGTCAGTTGCCAGTTGCGCTAGACGCCGTTGAGACCTGAAAACACAATAGATCCAAACCTGCTCCAAGGAAAGCCTCCCATTGACCCTCCTTGAGTGTTTGAATCACCGGCTATCACCTGCACACTCCAACATAGGCTTAGCAATGCATATCAAAAAGAAATCAGTACGTAGCAGAGAATCGGCAGTGAAAACAGACTTCTGACAGCATATTTGAATTAAAGTTCTACTCCTGATCGGTCCCCAGACCGATCAGGGAGGAGCCTGATCGGTCACTAGACCGATCCAGCAGTTTCTGCACACTCCTGATTGGTCCCCAGACCAATCAGGCTCCTGCCTGATCAGTCACCAGACCAATCAGGCTCCAGCCTGATCAGTCACCAGACCAATCAGGCTTGAGTGAACAGTGATTCTTTAATCAAATCCTAAGTCTTTGATCGGTCACCGGACCATTCTGGACCTGATTAGCAAGGGAACTCAACTCACTGTTCGCTCCCTGATCGGTCACCAGACCGATCAGGAGCTGTGCAGTGAGTGAAACACACACTCCCTGATCGGTCACCAAACCGATCAGACATCGCTGGATCGGTCACCAGACCGATCCACGAAGGAGCAGCGTGCCAACTCCCTGATAGGTCACCAGACCGATCCAGGGACGCAGACCTAGCCTTCCAAGCTAGGATTTCATTCACCTTAGCCCTCCAAGCTAAGGATTTTTCAATCTAACTCTCCAAGTTGGGAATTTGCACCTAACCCTCCAAGTTAGGACTTTTCACCTAGCCCTCCAAGCTAGGACTTTTCACCTAGCCCTCCAAGCTAGGACTTTTCACCCAACCCCTCCGAGTTAGACCTTCATCCAACCTAGCCCTCCAAGCTAGGATTTTTCACCTAACCCTCCAGTTGAGACTTTTCACCTAACCCTCCAAGTTAGGACTTTTCACCTAGCCCTCCAAGCTAGGACTTTTCACCCAACCTTCCGAATTAGGACTTTTCACCACCTGGCTTCACTCACCAGGACCCGACTTCACTCACCGGGATTTCCAACACCTGGCTTCACTCACCAGGACCCGGCTTCACTCACCGGGATTTCTAACACCTGGCTTCACTCACCAGGACCCGGTTTCACTCACCGGGATTTCCAATCACCTGGCTTCACTCACCAGGACCCGACTTCACTCACCGGGATTTCAACCTAGCTTCACAAGCTAGGACCTGGCTTCACTCACTAGGGTTTCATGCCCAGTCCCCGACCAGGACTTTAACCCAAATTCGCTCAACCAAACTTAAATCATTGTCAAACACCAAAACAACAACCGGGCCAGACTGCATCAACAGGAATAAAATAACAATTATCTAATTCTAAGACAAGTCCAGTAGGGAGCTTTAGCAAATATGTTCCGATGGCAACATCAGCAATCTTTGCTTCATTTCCAACTCGCAAATTCGCTTCTCCCTTGACGAGTCTTCTTCTATTCCTTAGCCCCTGTATGTCATTACATATATGTGAACTACACCCAGTATCAAGTACCCAGGCGTCCGAGGAAATAGAGTGACATTTAATAACGAAGATACCTGAAGAGGATGGGGCATCAGATGCCTTCTTCTTCAAGGAATCAAGATAAACCTTGCAGTTTCTTCGCCAGTGGCCCTCCTTGCCGCAGTGATGGCAAGTGCCTTTTGGTGCCTTTTCAATCTTTTTGGCCTTTTTCTTCCTTCCCTTATTTTGTTCTTTGGGCTTCCTCTTAGAGCCTTTCTTTGAGGAACCAACTAACAGTACCGTCTTCTGATCCAGCTTTACAGAAGGCTCTACAGTCTTCAGCAGGTTAAGCAACTCAGGAATGGTAGTCTCCAGTTTGTTCATCCGATAGTTCATCACAAACTGTGAGTAACTCTTGGGCAAACAATGCAGAATTAAGTCAATACTTAGTTCGTGATCCATTGCAAATCCGAGTGTGCCTAGTCGCTCAATGTACCCTAACATCTTCAACACAAACTGTGAAACAGAAGTGCCTTCCTGCATCTTAGAGGTGAAGAGGAGTCTGAAGACCTTAAACCTTTCGGATCTCGCCTGCTCGTCAAACAGCTCATGAAGATGGAAGACGATGGTATAAGCATTCATATACTCATGCTGCTTTTGTAGCTCAGGTACCATAGCGGCCAGCATGATGCAACTCGCAAGTTCAGAATCGGCCACATGTTTCTGATAGGCCACTAACAGGTCTGGAGTTGCATCTTCAGGAGGATGGTTGGGAAGTTGTTCTTCAAGGACATAAGCAAGCTTTTCTGCCTTGAGGACTATCCTCAGGTTTCGAAGCCAGTCCATGAAGTTTGGCCCAGTCAGCATATTGGTGTCCAAAATGGAACGCAAATTCAGAGAAGACATGATCAGGTGATTATCTTAGAAATACAAATTGAGGTTATGTGATGAGAATGATAAAGAATGCATCAATATACATTAATTAAATCCTATTTATTTTTCGAATTGAATAACCCTTTTTATCAATTCTGGAGATCGTAGGAACATCTCCAAATAGGTTGATATCCAACCATAGATAAGAACAACCATGGCTAGAGTCCATCAAGTTATTCTTAGCTATGAAGGTAGGTAATTATACCGATTACATATTATACATATGTAACTATCACATTATGTTATCAACTAATTGAATGTTTGCATAAATCATTGGGTTGTTAACTCATTAACAAGTATACAACAATATACATAGCACCCAACTGCACCTCCCTTTACATCGACCTTGGCTGTGGCACAACAAATCGATGCTCCAAGCTTAAGGCTGACCCATTAATCAAGAAATAGTTTTAATATGGTTGGAGCTCATTCAACCGTTTAGTTAGGCTTGGATGTGTCCAACAACCAAAACTAAGGATTGACCTCTGACTCCAACTATATTAATCATAAACTAATTCCATGGTTTGAACATGTTGAGGTTCAAGCCGGGCATGGATGTATCCATCAACCCAAACGAGAAACAAAACTCCGGTTCTAACCATATTAATGGAAGGTGTTGGCCTTAATATTTTGTAAGGAGTTTTGGGTCTCATCCTTTTTTTTATGCACATTCATGACATATAATTATGTCATGTTCTAACGATTTCCTTAATAAAGTATGTATGTGACTTAATTTATCAAGTCTCATTAATTGAATTAGGAACTGGATTTCTTAATTCCAATTTCATACTTTATTCAAGGAATTATTTTGGAAAACAATTTCCTGAATTATCATAATCAATTTCGGAAATAATATGTTTAAGACTTTGATTTCTCTAAATCAAATCTTATTAAATTAAGAGACAGATTCCCTTAATTCAACCACATATTATTTTCATGAAAATCTTATTTAAGGAAATATACTCTATAGGAAACAATTTTCCTAATTAATTTTGGAGACAATAATATGTAAGAGCATCACCTCATAAATCAAATAAGGAAATTATCGTTTGAGAATCACCTCAAAAATTTTCAAGATTTAATCACATATTTTATTTATGGAAGATTAATATCAATAACTTAATTTGGATGGCTCCCCGAGGCTCAATCCAAATTAAACATTTGATAATTTAAATTTAATTTAGGAAATTTAATTATAACAACTAACTTTAAATTGGACGGCTCCCCGAGGCTCAATCCAAAATAAATAATTTTGTAAATAATTTAATTTTTAATTATAAATTTAAATGCCAATTAATATTCCCATAATTTGTCTAAACTTTCTTGAAAGAAAGTGCCCAAAATTGCGAGCTTTCCATAAATGGAAAGTTTCCAAAAACAAAAGGTTTTCAGAATAATTGTAAGTTTCTGGTACAAAGAAAACTTACGTTTTTCCAAAATTGGTAAATTTCCAAAATAGAAAATTTTTAAAATTGGAAAGTTTCCGAAAATGGAAAGTTTTCAAAATTATCATAAAATTTCAGAAACAGAGATATTTCAAAAGTTTACGAAATTTCATGAGGATTTCCAAACTTTGAAATTCCTAAATCTAAAATTTATCATAATTGCAAAGTTTCCATAATTGAAATTTTTTTCAAAATTGGGATCATGATAAAGCTTTCCACAAAATAATTATATGATTATGTCGAACACAAACCTCGGCTCTGATACCACTGTTGGGACCGGGTGCATGTTGACATGGATGCGGGTTCGTAATTTCAAAATTAATTACGTGCAGCGGAAGGTTTAGCATAAATAATTTCTCTAAATCATTTAACCACACATCTAAGCATGCAATTTTATCTTGTGTAGACATGATCATATATTTGAAATTTTGTAGAAACATAAACTAATTTACATATTACCTCGCGTAACTCGAAGGAAGGGATGAGATCCAACCGTAAGCGTCCCTTGGAAGCTCCACCTCTATTCGCGTCCACGCCGAGTATCTTCGGGATGACTTCGCAAAGCCACGAGTTTCGTGTTCTTGAGAACTACTAGATTTTCTGAGAATGCGACAAGAAAACCAAGAGAGAAGTCAGAAGACTAACCACAAAAGGATGGCCGGAATCAAAATTCCGGTGAAGCAAAATAAGAGGCTTGCGGAAAAAAGGATCCTTGCGGCAAACTCTAATTCCGGCAGCACCTTCTTCCGGCCAAGAGATGGCCGGAGCTTCCTTCTCCGGCAGCAGGTGGTGGTCGGCAGGGAAAGGGCAGGGGCGGCCGGCTGGTGCTCCTTTTTGGGGTTGGTTGGCGCACGGCAAGAAGGGGAGAAGAGAAGGAGAGAAAGAGAGGGAGAGAGCCTATGCCTTCATCTCTTCGATTATCACCCAAGCCTTGCCTTGGGTCCTTTATATAGTGGCCTCTCAACCATCAAGCCTCTCAAATATGGAATAACTTATTCCATCATGCCAAGTTTGATTTTATATAATTGTTAAAATCATATTTTAATTCATGATAAAAATTAATCAAGTCTCTTCTCTCCTATGGAATAAATTTCCTTATCATGGTAAATCAATCCATGATTGATTTTATAAAATAAACCATTCCATGGTTCATTTTAATTTCCATGAAAAATAAACCAAACCTTAGTTTATTATATAAAAATTTATATTATCCATAATTTTATAAAACAAACCACACTTAGTTTATTTTATAAATTGAACCAAAAACATGGTTCTCTCCCTTTGTTGTGGCCGGCCAAGCAAAGAGGATGGAGGCCCTCTTTGGCCGACCCATCCAAGCCAAGCCCCCAATGAATTAAACTTATTTAATTCATCTATTAAGTCTTTAAAAGACTTAGCTATTTTACGCTTCCGATGCGTCTCTGAAAAAATTCAGATTCGACTTATTGTTTGGCTTAACCAAACCTAATCTTTTTTGATTGGAAAATCCAATTTTCAACTAGTTTTAAATCCCTCAGATTACTCGTAGTGTGTGTGACTAAATAGGCTTTCAATTTATGTTGGTCGTCTATAATTAATCAATTAATTATAGAACGATCATGAGTGGCACCTAGTAGTATATCATGATCCCCAATTAATCGAAAGATCAACGGTTGACCTCAGAAACAATTCTGAAACCCTTCAGCAGCTATAATGAATCGTGCCCCATTCCCTTCACCATCTTATACCCACTTGGTTTAGGACATGATCTATGTGTGTTAGTCCCCACTAGGCTGACTACGTCACACCTAGCCCAAGTAACATTTTCTCGTCCTACAGATTCTAATTACTCTCATGTATTTAAGAGATTCATACTCTGAACATGTCATGCTCTGGCCAGAGGCTTCGAGTAACAATTCGACGATAGGCCTCGGGTATACATCTCCTCGCAAGGAGTGGTGAATCCTTTGTAGGCTGTTCAAACATCTTCGGGCACTTCGGCTTATACCCAATCATCCTGGGTCCACACCTTCTTGGAGATGCTTGCTTAAGATGTTAAAGTATAAGTCTCCATGACCAAGATAACTTGAACACCACAAGTCAAAGGAACATCGCACTTAAGCTGCTGTAAGAACTTCACTGACATATCTATATGTAGACTACCATATGAAGTTTTACAGCCAGTCACTCCAATGAACTAGTTCCCTTAACTAGCATTCATGTTTATCTCCGGACATCTCAATGTCACCAGCCAGTGAGAATCAGCTGATTAGAGAATAACCCATGCTAGTCTCAACAGAATTGATAGTGTCCGTATTTATCAATTCATCGACTAGGGACAATTTCAATACTTCACAATTGCACATGTAGAGATAATCACTAGTTGTGAATTCATCACAAATTCTCTCATGCTGTGAATTGTATTGCGGACATTCAGTAAATGAGTTTAAGATCTCAATCAAATACACAAACATGTATACTCAAATAGTAAATATTCATTTATTAGAATAAATGATTACAATCATAAGGCGATTGCCTTAGGACATTTCTCTCATATCACTAACAGTTTTCAATATCGAAGTTAGCAACAAACGTGCTCGAATAGATAATCAAATAGACTCCTATATTTGGCATTGTCGTCTTGGCCATGTAAGTAAGAAGCGCATGACCAAATTACACCGATGTGGAATTCTGGAATCATTTGAACCCGGTTCATTTGATACATGCGAATCATGCTTAAAAGGCAAGATGACCAAATTACCCTTTTCCGAAAAGGTAAACAAGTGGGAGAATTGCTTGGTCTAATACATACTGATGTATGTGGACCAATGTCAACTCTTGCACAAGGAGGCTATAGCTACTTCATTACCTTTATCGATGATCACTCACGATTCGGGTATGTGTTCTTAATGAAACACAAATCTGAAGCTTTTGAGAAATTCAAAGAGTTCAGAAGTGAAGTAGAGAAACAGCTTGGCAAAAGTATTAAGATACTTCGATCCGATCGGGGTGGTGAATACTTAAGTCAAGAGTTTTAAGATTATCTTAAGGACAATGGGATATTGTCTCAATGGACTCCGCCATATACACCATAGCATAATGGTGTATCTGAGAGGCGTAACCGAACCTTGATGGACATGGTTAGATCTATGATGAATCATGCAACTCTTCCAAAATCCTTTTGGGGCTATGCGCTTAAGACAACTGTTTACTTACTAAACAGAGTCCCGACCAAGGTAGTCTCTACTACTCCATATGAGATGTGAAATAGTAAGAAATCTCATTTATCTCACCTAAAGATATGGGGTTGTCCAGCTTATGTAAAGCGGACTGTATCAGACAAATTGGATGCTAAGTCTGATAAATGTCTATTTATTGGATACCCTAGGGAAACGAAGGGTTACCAATTCTATCATCCCTTGGAACAAAAGGTGTTTGTTTCAAGGCATACTGTATTTCTAGAAAAAAGAATTTCTTTTACAAGAAAACAGTGCGAGTAGCATTGAACTTGAAGAAGTTCAAGAAACTCCAATAGACATTACAGAGACACCAAGTCTAGACCCACAACCAATAACTCATAATGATGAGCTATCAGTTGAACCTAAAACAACACCACTTCTTCATAGGTCTGATAGGACACGCAATATTCCAGAGAGATACGGATTTCTTATAAGTAAATCGAACGACGTGTTACTCATTAACGATGACGAACATATCAGTTATGAAGATGTTCTAAAAAATTCAGAAAGAGATAAATGACTTGAAGCCATGAAGTCGGAAATGGATTCATGTACAAAAATCAAGTATGAGACTTGGTTAACCCACCTGAAGGGATTAAGCCCATAGGGTGCAAGTGGGTTTTCAAGAAGAAAACCGACATGGAAGGTAATGTTGTTACCTTTAAGGCTAGATTAGTGGCAAAAGGATATCGTCAGAAACAAGGAATTGATTATGACGAAACATATTCACCAGTAGCTATGCTTAAATCCATTCGGATGCTCTTGGCCATAGCAGCTCATTATTATTATGAGATATGGTAAATGGATGTGAAAATAGCTTTCCTTAATGGAAACCTGCTTGAGGATGTATACATGATACAACCTGAAGGTTTCACATCGGTTAATAAAACCAAAGTATGCAAGCTTCGACGATCCATATATGGACTAAAGCAAGCATCCAGGAGCTGGAACATCCGTTTTGATGAGACAACCAAAGAGTTTGATTTCTCACAAAATCCTGACGAACCTTGTGTGTACAAGAAGGTTAGTGGGAGTGCAGTCGTATTTCTAGTGTTATATGTCGATGACATATTACTTATAGGAAACGATATATCAGTCTTACAGTCAGTTAAAATTTGGTTGTCCAAAACTTTCTCCATGAAAGACCTGGGAGAAGCAACCTATATCCTTGGGATTAGAATCTATAGAGATAGATCAAAACGGTTGCTTGGTCTTTCACAGTATACATATATAGACCGAGTGCTAGAAAGGTTTAGCATGACGGAATCCAAGAAAGGTTACCTTCCCATCAGGCATGGGATCAACCTTTCGAAGTCTATGTGTCCGCGCACAGAAGACAAGAGGATTTGCATGAATAAGATTCCTTATGCATCCGCGATAGGATCTATCATGTATGCTATGTTATGTACTAGGCCCGATGTATCGTATGCTCTGAGCGTCACAAGCAGATACCAGTCTGATCCAGGAATTGATCATTGGGCGGCTGTCAAGACAATCCTCAAGTACTTAAGAAACACTAAGGATGTGTTCCTAATATATGGAGAAGGTGATATAGTAATACATGGGTATACAGATGCCAGTTTCCAGACAGATAAGGATGACTCCAAATCTCAGTCCGGATACGTATTTATTTTGAATGGAGGCGCAATAAGTTGGAAGAGTTCCAAGCAAGACACCGTAGCGGATTCTACCACGGAAGCGGAATATATTGCAGCTTCGGAAGCAGAAAAGGAAGCAGTCTGGATCAAAAGTTTGTCTCAGAACTTGGAGTGGTTCCAACCATTGATGAAGCAATACCGGTTTACTGCGACAACAATGGAGCTATTGCACAAGCAAAGGAACCAAGGTCTCATCAGCAATCCAAACATGTGCTTCGCCGCTATCATCTGATCAGAGAGATTATAAGTAGGAATGACATACAAATTGAGAAAATTCCCACTGAAAGGAATTTAGCGGATCCTTTACCTAAGGCCTTGCCTCAAAGCAAGTTTGAGGGTCATGTTAGAGCCTGTGGTATTGGGTACCGTAGCGATTGGCATTAGGCCAAGTGGGAGTTTGTTAGTGATATGAGAGAAGTGTCCTAAGGGAATCGCCTTATGATTGTAATCATTTATTCTAATAAATGAATATTCACTATTTGAGTATACATGTTTGTGTATTTGATTGAGATCTTAAACTCATTTACTGAATGTCCGCAATACAATTCACAGCATGAGAGAATTTGTGATGAATTCACAACTAGTGATTATCTCTACATGTGCAATTGTGAAGTATTGAAATTGTCCCTAGTCGATGAATTGATAAATACGGACACTATCAATTCTGTTGAGACTAGCATGGGTTATTCTCTAATCAGCTGATTCTCACTGGTTGGTGACATTAAGATGTCCGGAGATAAACATGAATGCTAGTTAAGGGAACTAGTTCATTGGAGTGACTGGCTGTAAAAATTTATATGATAGTCTATATATAGATATGTCAGTGAAGTTCTTACTGCAGCTTAAGTGCGATGTTCCTTTGACTTGCGGTGTTCAAGTCATCTTGGTCATGGAGACTTATACTTTGACATCTTAAGCAAGCATCTCCAAGGAGGTGTGGACCCAGGATGATTGGGTATAAGCCGAAGTGCCCGAAGATGTTTGAACAACCTACAAAGGATTCACCACTCCTTGCGAGGAGATGTATACCCGAGGCCTATCGCCGGATTGTTACTCGAAGCCTCTGGCCAGAGCATGACATGTTCAGAGTATGAATCTCTTAAATACATGAGAGTAATTAGAATCCGTAGGACGAGAAAACGTTACTTGGGCTAGGTGTGACGTAGTCAGCCTAGTGGGGACTGACACACATAGACCATGTCCTGATCCAAGTGGGTATAAGATGGTGAAGGGAATGGGGCACGATTCATTATAGCTGCTGAAGTGTTTCAGAATTGTTTCTGAGGTCAACCGTTGATCTTTCGATTAATTGGGGATCATGATGTACTACTAGGTGCCACTCATGATCGTTCTATAATTGATTAATTATAGACGGCTAACATAAATCGAAAGCCTATTTAGTCACACGCACTACGAGTAATCCGAGGGATTTAAAATGAGTTGAAAATTAGATTTTCCAATCAAGAGAGATTAAGTTTGGTTGAGCCAAATGATAAGTCGAATCTGAATTTTTCAGAGACGCATCGGAAGCGTAAAATGGCTAAGTCTTTTGAAGACTTAATAGATGAATTAAATAAGTTTAATTCATTGGGGCTTGGCTTGGATGGGCCGACCAAAGAGGGCCTCCATCCTCTTTGCTTGGCCGGCCACAACAAAGGGAGAGAACCAAGTTTTTGGTTCAATTTATAAAATAAACCAAGTGTAGTTTGTTTTATAAAATTATGGATGATATAAATTTTTATATAATAAACCAAGGTTTAGTTTATTTTTTATGGAAATTAAAATGAACCATGGATTGGTTTATTTTATAAAATCAATCATGGATTGATTTACCATGATAAGGAAATTTATTCCATAGGAGAGAAGAGACTTGATTGATTTTTTATCATGAATTAAAATATGATTTTAACCATGATATAAAATCAAACTTAGCATGATGGAATAAGTTATTCCATATTTGAGAGGCTTGATGGTTGAGAGACCACTATATAAAGGACCCAAGGCAAGGCTTGGGTGTGAATCGTAGAGATGAAGGCATAGGCTCTCTCCCTCTCTTTCTCTCCTTCTCTGCTGCCGGAGAAGGATGCTCCGGCCATCTCTTGGACGGAAGAAGGTGCTGCCGGAATTAGAGTTTACCGTAAGGAACTTTTTGCCGCAAGCCTCTTCTTTTGCTTCGCTGGAATTTTAATTCCGGCCATCCTTTTGTGGTTAGTCTTCCAACTTCTCTCTTGGTTTTCTTGTCGCGTTCTCGGAGAATCTAGTAGTTCTCGAGAACACGAAACTCGTGGCTTTGCGAAGTCATCCCGAAGATACTCGGCGTGGATGCGAATAGAGGCGGAGCTTCCTAGGGACGCTTACGGTTGGATCTCGTCCCTTCCTTCGAGTTACGCGAGGTAATACATAAATTAGTTTATGTTTCTGCAAATTTCAAATATATGATCATGTCTACACAAGATAAAATTGCATGCTTAGTTGTGTGGTTAAATGATTTAGAGAAATTATTTATGCTAAACCTTCCGCTGCACGTAATTAATTTTGAAATTACGAACCCGCATCCATGTCAACATGCACCTGGTCCCAACATAGGGATCATGTGGTAAGGGGTGACATAGAATTACATTATGTTTAATCAAAGTCTAACCTTGCCGACATATTTACCAAGCCTCTTCCCGAAACGGAGTTCACATCTCTAAGAAGAAGGCTTGATATGTGTTTTGTAGAAGTGTAAAGTTGGTATTGGAGTAATACAATAGGAAGGTGGTGCATGATTTTTTAGGATGATACAAATGATTCACTTATGCTTATGGCATATTAAGGGGTTATTAGATGTATCACATTATTAAAAATAGACCAACTATGGGAAAATAAATGCTTAATTAATGGGTATCTTGCCCAAAGATCATAGTTGGACATTTTAAACAATTTATAAACTTTTTTGTGTTTTATTTGTTATGTCATAAGTTTGGAAAATGTATGATTTCAAAACTAGGTTGGAATTTTGGTACAAAGTTAGAGTTTTTCAAGGAATTTGAACTTTTGTCAAAAAGTCAAACGTGTTTGGATTTTTCATGAAGTTATATTTTTCACTATTAGAGTATATCATATGAAACATGTTTGTAAATTTTCATAATTTTTGGGATTTTCTAGAATTTTTGGTGAGTTTCTGAAATTCGGCTCAGAAGCTGAAAAATTCAGACTGAAGAGTACCAGTTGACTGCCCTCTGCGGCAGTCGACTAATACTTCTGCTTTCAGAAATCTGGGAGTTTTTCAGAAAAGAAAAGTTCTCCCATTTAATGCCATTGGTTGATATTGCTTCAGGCAATCCTTATGATGGTGTCAAAGGGGGAGAATTGAGAGGTTTAAGTTAGGTTTGTAACTTAACTTTTAGTTTAACTTTTGGTTATGATGAAAATTGAAAATGGAGAGAGGGCATAGGTTAAGTGGGAGGTTACCTCTTATTTTACTATGTCTTGTATTTTCAATTGTTGTTGTTATTCCCTAACTTAAACATATTGTCACACATCAAAAAGGGGGAGATTGTTGGGGCAATCGACCTATGTATGATCGGGAAGATCATGGTTTTGATGCGTGTGTGTCAATATGGTTATGGTTAGGGTGTTATGTTATTTTGATATGTGTGAATAAGTCTTGCAGGACTTGGTGAGTCACACATGGAGGACACATCCGAGGGAAGAGGACTCCAAGGGCAAGCCGGGAAGTGGACTTCAAAGGGCACACGTGAAGGGTGGCATGGAGGCAAGCCGAGGGCTTGTGTGCACATCTGAGGGACAATAGCCGGTGGAAGAGGACTTCAAGGGGCAAGCCAAGGGAGTGTACTTGAAGGCATACGTGAATGAGGGTCTTCGGAGTGAGGAAGAGTGATTTTGTAAGCTGGGCAGTCAACTGGGAATAAATCAGTTGACTGCCAGCAGAGGACTCAAACTCATAGTAACATCAGTCGCCTGGTCCAGGACTAGTCGCCTGGTAAACCCGAAAAACTAGCCGTTGGCTAGCTGCTTCGGTGGTACCAGTCTGGTATCAGGCTGGAAGGCTTTAGGAGCTGTCCTTTACTCTATTTAGAGGAGGACTTTTGAGCAGGTCAAGGTTACGGTTCTTAAGGATAGGATCATACTGTTTGTGCTCAAAAATCTCCAGCTCTTCCTCTCATTCTTATTTCTATTTTGTAAAGAGGAAGAGGTCAACCTTGTGAAGGTTTCTCCACCTTGAAGGAGGTTTTCATAGTGGAGCTTGTGCGCGCGTGTGGATCCTTGGGTTATCACCTCCCTGAGGTGGATACCAAGTAAATCAGAGAGTTAGCATTGCTCTTATTTATTTTTGTTGATTTTGTTTGTGTTTAGCTAACCATCTTTGTAGACAAAATCGAAAGAAGCTATTCACCCCCCTCTAGCTTGGCGCCACGATCCTAACAAAACACACAAGGTGAGGTGCAAGGCTATACAGAGTGGGACGGATCACTCAAGAAGAAGATCGAGGCCATTGCAAAGGCCACACAGACACTACAATACGGCCTGACGAAGGAAGAGTTGAACCGTGTCGGACCCTTCAGCAGCGCGAAGGAACTTTAGAACAAACTCATCGAACTGCACGAAGGTACGTCTGATACGCGGATCAACAAAAGAGATCTGTTACTCAACAAACTCTACACCATAAAGATGCACGAAGGCGAATCAGCAACACAACTCCACGCAGGAATCCAGGAGCTGATGAATGGGCTGCACACAATAGGTCACAAGGTCGAAAACCGTGACCTAATAAGGTATACTCTAAACTCATTCCCAAGGAACACACTGTGGGCATCTATGGTAGATGCCTACAAGGTTTCAACGAACCTTTCTAAAATTAAATTAGATGAGTTATTTTCCGAATTAGAATTACACGAGCAAACTAATGCTACATTGGTCGAGAAGAGCATTACTTTTGTTGCAGGAAAAACTCCAGGAAGATCTCAGAAGAAGAAGCTACAACCAGTACCCAAGTTCGACTCATATTCGGAGTTTAACGATGATGAAGGAGATCATCCAAAACTGGTACGGTTAGCTCGTGACTACTACAACGAGCTCAAAAATCAGACGAACAAAAAGAAGACAAATTGGAAGAAGGAAGATCCATTGGAACACTCGACGAGCCAGAAGAACAAAGGTAACGTAACATGCTACGAGTGCAACAAGAAGGGACATTTCAGATCAGAGTGCCCCAACCTGAAGGAGAATAAAAAGGCTCGAAAGAAGAAGGCATTGCAAGCTACATGGGATGAATCGTCCTCGGAAGAAGAAGAAGAAGCTCCGCATTCAAACCTCCTCGCACTGACCGCCTTGGAAGACATCGACTCCTAAACGGAATCAGAACTGGACGAAGACGTCAGCACCGGAAAGCTCTCGATCTCGGAGGACGGACGGATCATGGTAAGAGGTTATCTTGAATCCAAACTTTACGATCTAATTTCATACTTGTCACGCAAGTTGGCGAAAGCCAAAATCCGGGTTGAAACCCTCCGACAGGAAGTAAAACTCCTGAAAGAGGAAGTCAACTCGAGTTCCTTAACCGAGTCAGTTCAAGAAGGAAACTCAACTCAGGTTTAAAAGCTTGAGGAAGAGAACTCCTCCTTGAAAACTCAAGTCAAGGAACTCAGAGTTGCGTTAGAACGATTCACTTCGGGTTCCAAGAATATTAACATGATTCTTGGAAAACAGAAGTCAATTCTAAATTGATCCGGACTAGGTTATATATCGAACCAAATCGCGACAACGGTCTTACTATTCCGTATTGAACCAACCTAGAACCCGAGTCTAAGCATGGGTCCCAAAGCTAAGTTTGAATAACCAAGCTGGACCAAACCAATATTGGATCCCCAAGGATAAGATTCATATTTTGCCTAACCCTTATCGAGGCTTCAGTCTAGGGGGAGCTAATATAAAAACTATTTTTATTAGATGATTTTTTTTTGCTTGAATAATTGCTTGTTGACTGTTTATTTCATTTCTGCAATTTTATTATGTTTAGATTTAGGAATAGTTAGTTAAGGACAAAAGACTTACTTGAAACTTGAACAACATAGTATTAGGTGGAAGTGAGATGAAAGTACGTTAGGGAAGCCCTTATAAAAGGGTCAAGTAGGGTAAGGTGTACCCTACTTGGTCTGTTTAGTCTGGTGGAACTAGTCGAACCTACCGAACCAAATACTAAATTAGTTAGACCAAAATTTCTCAAGAAGTAATTTGAAAATGAACTTTCGGTAAAAGGCTTTGTCAAGGAAAGGGTTGTTGCTCCAATAAGGCTACGGCCAAAGAAGGCCTCTGTGCCTCGCAAAAACCTGGAAGCCAATTATCGAAACTCACTTTTAAATTACTATTTGATAAATTTGAATCTAACACAAGTTTTAATTGAACCTTAGATTTAACATTAATCCAAAGATAAAAATAATACATCTCACAAAACAGATAAGGAAACCTGTTTTGTCACTTAGAATTGGGTGAGATGTCTAGGACCTAAAAATGTAGTTCAACTCAACCAACCTACATTTTCCAAAATTAAATAATTCAACATTTTTTCAAAATTAAATCTACATATTCCAAAATTAACTAATTTAACCGTTTTCAAAACTTAATTCTACATTTTTCAAAATTAAATTTATAACATTTTTCAAAATTAATTCCCTACAAAATTAACGTTACAAAATTTATTCTAATTTCACATTTTCAAAATTAATTCTACACTTAACATGTTCATCTAATAATTTTCAAATTCTATTTCAAAAATAAGTCAACTCATACTGAAACCTATCTCATAAACACTCATAAGGTCAACATGCTTGATAACATTAGATAAGGGTGAGACAAATTAGGTAGTGAAATTCAATTCAATCTATCATTACCTCTACATAAATGGATTCAAATCAACATACTTTATGTGTAGGAACATAAAGATTTAGACCAGTGGATGTTGGATAGTGGATACTCCAGACACATGACTGAGGATAAATTGAAGTTTACCAAAATCAAGTTCAAAAACCTAGGCTCAGTGGCATTAGGCAACAATGTCCACTTAAAGTAATTGGGTCAGGTAACATTGAACTTAACTCAGATTTGATTATTAAAAGTGTGTTATTGGTTGAAAATTTTAAGTTTAATTTGCTTAGCATTAGCCAACTCTGTGATATTGGTTATATTGTCACTTTCACCAACTTTGACTGCCTAATTAGGAATCTACAAGACTCAGAGATAACACTTAAGGGTAGTAGGAAAAAGAACGTTTACATAACAATCTACCTATAGTGCCTAAATATTTTCTAACTCAATTAGAAGAAACCAATCTTTGGCATAGAAGATTAGGCCACACCCATACTAAACTAATTTCAAAAATAACTGAACTTAGATTGGTTAAAGGTATACCTAAGATTAGAAACTTTGAAAATACCATCTGTAATTCAGGTCTCCAAATAAAATAAAACAGGGATGGTAACTATGTTCATCAATCCAAATATGCAAAAGAATTAATTAAGAAATTCAAAATGGAAAACTCTAAAAGCTTAAGTACTCCCATGGCTACAAATGTCAAAATAGATAATGACCCTGAAGGTAAACCAGTTGACCTAAAGCTATACAGAAGTATGATTGGTAGCTTATTGTACTTAACTGCTAGTAGACCTGACATTTTGTTCGCTGTAGGAATGTGCGCTAGATACCAAACCTGTGCTAAGGAATCTCACCTAGCAGCACTAAAAAGAATCCTAAGGTACATTAAGGGTACCCTAAATGTAGGTATTTGATATCCAAGGACTTCTAATTTTGAATTATCAGGATACTCTGACTCTGACTATGCCGGTTGCAAACTAGATAGAAAGAGTACAAGTGGAAGTTGTTAATTATTAGGACACAGTCTAGTCAGCTGGTGCAATAGAAAGCAACACTGCGTAGCCTTATCCACAACTGAAGCAGAATATGTTGCCCTAGGAGAGTGTGTAGCATAACTTTTATGGATGATGCACACTCTCAAAGATTTCCAACTAGACTATGCCCAAACCAAAGTGTTCATTGACAACATAAGCTCAATAAATTTTACTAAAAATCCAATTCATCACTCCCGAACCAAACACATTGAAGTAAAACATCATTTTGTTAGGTATCACGTAGCCAGGGGAGAAATTGTACTTATGCATGTGGACTCAAAATCTAATTTAGCTGACATCTTTACCAAACCCTTACCTGAGTCTGAGTTTAGCTTACTAAGAAGGCAGTTAGTGTTGTGCTTAGTAGAATAGGACTGCTCTAATTTCTTTTCAAAAATCTTTTATAGTTGGAAATTTTTTTATATTTTTTTGAAAAATCATTTCTTTTATTAAGTCTTGAAATTTAAAATTGTTTTTCGACTTAGATTTTTTGAAAAATTACCCCCTTTAAAACTAGTGTTCTCTACGCAAATGGACTTAACCTAGGCTTTAATCCTAGAATTGCATGCACCTATAGATCTAGAAGCCAGCATCTCACAAGTACCTTAGGACACTTTGATTGATAACCTAGACTGGGTTGAGATGCTTAGGTCTATGCCTTGACTCAAGATGCTTTAAGTCAGTGCATCTAGAGTAGTTGGGCGATAAATACAATTGAATAACAATCAAGCTAAGTGTTCAAGCTTAGAAAATCTAACTTGATCAGATCACTTAACTTGACTAACCCTAGTGAAAGATGTTGTTGTATAATAGTTAGTAAGTAGCTAACTGGGTTAGACAGGACCTGAACAAGTTTGGTTTAAATTGGTTTGATCCTTTTGTTGCTTGGGTTCACTAGAGTTGGTTCAATACGTATTTAAAATTGGTCTAACTGGCACTAATTCGAAATTGATTTACAATTGGTTTTCTATCAATTTTTTTTGATATATAGCAAAGGGGGAGAGAGAAAAGAGTAAATTTTTTTTATTTTTTTTCATTTTTTCAAAAAGTAAAGTTAAAGTTAAATTTTCAAGAGCTGCATTAAATTTTCAAGTTAAATTTGAGTGTATTAAAGTTTCAAGTGCAGGTTTTTTTTTCAAAAATGTTTTAGTACACAAAATTTTTTTGAACAAAATTTTTCTAAATAAAATATTTTTTTGAGTGCACAAAATTTTTTCTAAGTAAAATTTTCTTTTGCACAAAATTTTTCTAAGTAATTTTTTAAGTGCACAAATTTTTTCCTAAGTAAAATATTTTTCAAGTGCACCAAATTTTTCTAAGTGCACAAAATTTTTCTAAGTAAAATATTTTTCTAAATGCACAAAATTCGTTTAAATGAAATTCTTTTCTAAGTGCTAAGTTTAAAATTTTTCTAAGTGCAAGATTTTTCTAAGCACAGTATTTTTCTAAGTGCACACATTTTTTTAAGTAAAATTTTTAAGTACACAAAATTTTTTTTTAAGTGAAAAATTCTTCTAAGTGAAAATCTTTTCTAAGTGAAAAACTTTTCTAAATGTAAATTTTTTTAAGTGCAAATAATTTTTTGCAAAAAGATTTTTTTCCAAGTGCATAATAGATTTTTTAAGTGGAAAATCTCTGTAAGTGTGCAAATGCTTTGTTTTCTTTTGCAAAACACTTGGTCAAAATTCAAACATATAGTCTTATTGAAAAACTGCATATCATTGAAAACTTCAGGGGGAGCATAGTAAATATTTTTTCAAAAAGTGGGTTTCTTAGAATTAACATGTTCTTCTTATATAAATCTGCTTTATATGATTTAAACTTAACTTTTTGAACCTGGTTGCCATAAATCAAAAAGGGGGAGATTGTTGGTGTCGGAAGCACCAAGATTGAACCTGTGTTTTGATAATGACAAAGGGTTCATAAGTTACGGTGTTATTGTGATCTAATGAACTTGTTGAAGTGCGCAAGGAAAGTCCTAGGTAAAGTAGGCACGAAGTCCTGATTCAAGGAATTGGGCAATAAGTCCTGGCCGAGGCAGGACATCTAAGTCTTGACATAGGGTTGGGCAATAAGTCCTGGTCGCGGACTGGGCACGAAGTCCTGATTCGAGGAATTGGACAATAAGTCCTAGCCGAGGGCTGGGCACCGAAGACCTGACCGGGGGTTGGGCAATAAGTCCTGGTCGCGGACTGAGTACGAAGACCTGATCCGGAGGATTGGGCAAAAGTCCAACCGGAGGAGCTGGTTGGCAAAAAGGTAAACTCTCCTGAGAGGAGTAGGCGAGGACGCGCTCCCCATAGGAGGGAACATTAGGCGTCGGTTCGACCTAGGGTTCCATTTTGGAAGCCCAAAGTCAGAACCAAGACAACTCAGGCTATTAACTTGACTTAACATATATATTATTTGTGTTTTGGAACTAACCCTGGTTGCAGGAACAAAGGTTGAAGTGATCTGCTTCCCAGGCGCCTGAATGGAGTCAGGCGCCTGTATGGTGACAAGCGCCCCAGATGAAGGGTGTTCCAAAGCAGTCTCGAAGCAAAGCCTCCATGTCAGTAAATGAGGCACCTGTGTTGATACAGGCGCCCCAGTTAACTCAGGCGCCCTAGTTGAAGGGATAAGCGTTGGCCAAGTCTGTGGATGAGGATTCGCGCAGAACAGGCCACGTGTCAGGCCCCCTTCAACACAGGCGTCCCCTTCAACACAGGCGCCCAAGCATACTGTATAAATAGGGGTTCACCCCTTGCATCCAGACACAACTACTTCCAACGAATTCATTCAAGCGCTTTGCTCCAAACACTCCGTGCTCAAGTCTCAAGCGCTAACGACGACCTGCGACTCCGATCTTCGAATCTTCTCTGGTCGTTGGTATAATTTTTAATTAATTGCTGTATTTAAATTCTGTATTCGAACTTCAACTTTGAAATACTTTTGCGAAATATAGAATTGCCCAACGTAAATGGTCAAGGACCGTGGGCCTTAGAGTAGGAGCCGATCTAGACTCCGAACCAAGTAAAAGAAAACCGAGTTAGCATTGTCTTGCAATTTTCCGCTGCGTATTACTCTTATTTTTTTAAAAAATATTTTATCAATATTCACCCCCTCTATCGATTCTAAACAATCCTACACACATTGGGCTTGATATGGTTCCATATCGGGCCCATGTTGGGCCTGATATGGTTCCATATCAGACCCAACGTGGCCCTGATATGGAATCCATATCAAGCCCAACGATCCTAATGTGTGATTTTTTTTTCGACTCTCCGTTATTACATTTTAACTCCTTGAAGAGGTCAAAATAAATAATAAATAACATATTTGAGCTCCTTATAACCTCAGAAATCCACGGAAACTGAAATTTTTACAATCGAAGATCTCTAGGTCAAATCATTTATTTTTGGTCAAACCCCACTTATTTGACCTAGAGAACTCCGATTGTAAAAATTTTAGTTCCCGTGAATTTCTGAGGTTAAAAGGAGTTTAAATATGCTATCTATTATTTATTTGGACTTATCCGAGCTATTAATATGTATTAACGAAGAATCAAAAAAAAAGTTTAATATTGGGCCCATTAGGCCTGATATGAATAATATCAGGACCATGTTGGGCCTGATATAAAATCATATCAGGCTCAACGTGGACCTAATATGGTTCCATATCAGACCCAACGTGGACCTGATATGGAATCCATATTAGGCCCAACGACCCTAATGTATGATTTTTTTTCTCGATTCTCCGTTGTTACATTTTAACACCTTGGAGAGGTCGAAATAAACAATAAATTGTTGGGATCGATGGCACGGTTAGAGGGGGTGAGTAGCTTGATCACCCAAATTCAACTTCTTTCTACAATCGTTAGCACAAGCGGAAACTTAATCTATCAATTAAAGCAATGCTAACACTTTACCGGTTATGTGGTTCGGAGATTACTTGCTCCTACTCCACGGCGTGTCCTTGAGGTTAACGAACCCTTGATCCTTCAGTGGATCACGCCCCGGCAATCTCCGGCTAAAGCTTTCTCTTTCTCAGTGGAAAACAACCTCTCACAAACCTTATTTCTCCTTACAAGATTGAGCTAAGGTTTTGGGAGGAAGATAAACACTTGGAGCTTGAGCATTAGAGTAAAGATATCACAGTGAATTGCTAACATATCTCAAGTCTCAAGCTCCTCTTTAAATAGTGGAGAGAGTTGTTAACCAAACAGCTCAGCCCCGACACCAGTCGGCTGCCCCCAGGGCCAGTCTACTGATGTCTAGCCAATGGCTAGCCTAATGACTCTATTTTAGAGCAAACTAGTCGACTGGTGTCTGGACCAGTTGACTGATCTTTCTGTGAGTTTCCTCTCGACGTTGTTAGTCGACTGCTTCCTTTGCCAATCGACTACCCAGCTTACAAACTCACTCTCAGCCTCTCTGGAGTCCATCCTTCATGTATGTCATGAAGTCCACTTCGTTGGCTTGCCCGTTGAAGTTCTCTTCCTTCGGCTCTCATCCCTCGGATGCGCACACAAGCCCGCGGCTCGCCTCCATGCCATCCTTCGCGTGTGCCTTTGAAGTCTACTCCGTCGGCTCACCCTCTGAAGTCCTCTTCCTCGACTCTCGTCCCTCGGATGCTTTACTCTATTATTCGTCATGTGTGATTCACCAAGTCCTGCATGATTTAAACACACATATCAAATCAACATGAAAACCTAACTTACTCACATTGACACACACATCAAAAACCATGATCTATTCGATCAAACTTGGATCGATTGCACTAACAATCTCCCCCTTTTTTATGTGTGACAATATGTTTAAGTTAGGTGCAAAGATAACAATTGAAAATTAAAAGCATAGTATGTTAAGACACATAAACATGCATCCTCCCCCTTAACCTATGTTTTAACACATGATTTCCAATTTTTGCATAAACCCAAAGAATTAAGTTAAATTCTAACTTAAACCTTTCATTTCATCCCCTTTGACACCATCAAAAAGATTGTATCAAGCAATATTACCCTTTGGTATCAATTTGGGACAAGTTTTAGTTTCTAAAAATACATAAAAATCAGAAAATATAAGTACCAGTCGACTGAGTCAGTTACCAGTTGACTGGTTTCACCGAATTGCCCATTCACAGAATGTTCAGTCGATTGGTCCTCTGCACTAGTCGACTAATACTTATCAGACTGAAATTTCAGCCTTTTGAGCTGAAATACAGAAATGCATAAAAAATTTCAAAAAATTCAAAAAATTATGAAATTTTGTAAACATATTTCTTGTTATGTTTTCTAATAGAGAAAAATATATTTCCATAAAAAATCCAAATATGTTTGACTTTTTGACCAAAACTCAAATTATTTAAAAACACTTAACTTTGTATCAATATAATGTCCTAGTTTTGAAACCATGTGTTTTGCAAATCTATGTCATAGAAAATAAAACACAAAATTATTTTTAAATCATTAGAAATATCCTACAATGATCTATGGGCAAGATGTCCATTAATTAAACATTTGTTTTCCCCATAGTTGGTCTAGTATTGCTAAAGTAATATATCTAATAACTAATCAAAATGTCCAAGGCATAAGTGAATTATTTATATCATCCTAACATCTCATATGCATAAATACAATTATAAATCAAGGCAATATGAGATGTATTAAAGGTAATCCCTATTTATCCCATTTTATCACGAATTTCTATTTGGGCTAAATACTCCCCCTTAATGTCTCAAGGCAACCAAATTTTAAAAATTTGAAATTTTAACAACATAGTTGACTTGACCTAAATCCTTTAACCCTTGAGGATTGACTTTGGTACCCAATAGAAATGTTTCCTAATTGGATTGACCAAGTACTCCTTAGGAATTCATTTTCTACCTAGGGGTTTGGTTTTTGCTTGTCCTCTAGCGAGTAGGCAATAATAAATTTTTTCATTGCTAGATTTTCCAAACCCTAATCCTTCTTTCTTGAAAGTTGCCCTTTGGCTCTCAATAATCATATCTAGGGTTTTTGAGTCAATTTTAAATTTTCTAAGGGCTTTAAGACTATCTACCTTTTCCTTTAATTCCTTATTTTCTTCTTCTAAGCATGAATAATTTGAAATAGAAGAAGAAACATGCATATCATCCTTAATTTTCATGGACTCTAACTTTTCATTTAACATGCAAGTTTCATTTTTCAAACTCTTAATCTTCTTTCCAGCCTTAAACAAATCATCATTAGTGCTAGAAATTATCTTTACAAGAGTGGTAGTAGGTAGATTGTATACCTCACTTACTGAGACGTTCGATTCCGAAGTTGAGCCTCCCCTTCACTTGAGCTCCCTTCATCTTCACTTGAGCTCTTCTCTTCTTCAAATTTGGATGACGTGGAGGCAATGTCTTCAATTCCCATTAGTGCAAAATAGGATACGTGATGCTCCTCCTCTTCCGATGAGGAAGACTCATCCCATGTAGCCTTTAAATTTTGCACTTTCTTCCCCTTCTCTTTTGATTTCTTCTTTCTTCTTTCCTTCCTTTTTCTTCAAGAGTGGACACTCATCTCTTATATGCCCTTCTCCTTGACAATTATAGCAAATTATCTTCCTTGTTCTACTCTTGCACCTTGAACTTTTCCTACCATAAGATTTGTTAGTAGAAAAATATTTAAATGCATTCCTCATTTTTCTTACCATGTAGGCTTCCGCATCACTATCCATAGATGCACTTGATTCCTCCGAGTCGGATGAGGAAGCCTTCTTCTTTTTACCTTTTTCCCTTGTTTGCTATAAGGGCTATACTTTTTGGTTTGTAGATTTCTTCAATTGCTCCTCTAACCCGAGTTTCATAGAGCTCCATGGTTGAGAAAAATTCCTCTAGAGAAGTTTTCTCTAGATCCTTGGATATGTAGTATGAGTCCACCATTGAGCTCCAATTTGATGTTCTTGGAAATGCATTGATGGCTTTCATCAAGGTGTCTCGGTTGGAAAGTTGTTCTCCTATACTTGTTAGTCCATTAAGTATTTCTTTAAATCTAGCATGCAAATTCGATACCTTCTCCCCTTTGTCAAGCTTGATATTATTGAGTTGAGTTCGGAGAAGATCTCTCTTTGTCATTTTTGCCTCCGAAGTGCCTTCATGAAGTTCTATTAGCTTGTCCCATAAGTCTTTGGCACTTGAGTAGCTCCCAATCCTTGTTACTTATTGTTGAGGGAGCACACTTAGTAGATGGTGCAAAGCCTTTGAATTCGCTAAGTCATCATCCCTTTACTTCTTACTCCATCTTATTTTCTCAAGTAATTTGTTATCTTGATCCCTAGGCACTTTAAAACCGTTTTCCATTATTAGCATAATATCAAAATCGATATTGAAGAATACCTCCATCCTTTTCTTCCACCATGAGAATTCTCCCTCGAATTTTGGCGGTTAGATGTGCGAGTCGAGCATTTTTGATGATTTTGCTCTTCTTGGCGGTTAGTTCGTTGAAGGCGACCTTGCGCTCTGATACCACTTGTTGGGATTGATGGCACGGCTAGAGGGGGGGTGAATATCTTGATCATCCAAATTCAACTTCTTCCTACAATCGTTAACACAAGCAGAAACTTAATCTATCAATTAAAGCAATGTTAATATTTTACCGGTTACGTGGTTCGAAGATTGCTTGCTCCTACTCCACGGTGTGTCCTTGAGGTGGACAAACCCTTGATCCTTCGGTGGATCACGACCCGACAATCTCCGGCTAAAGCTTTCTCCTTCTCGGTGGAGAACAACCTCTCATAAACCTTCTTCCTCCTTATAAGATTGAGCTAGGGTTTTGGGAGGAAGATGAACACTTGGAGCTTGAGCACTAGAGTAAAGATATCACTGTGAATTGGTAACCTATCTCAAGTCTCAAGCTCCTCTTTAAATAGTGGAGAGAGATGTTAACCAAACAACTCAACCCCGACACCAGTCGACTGCCCCCAGGGCCAGTCGATTGATGTCTAGCCAACGGCTAGCCTAACGACTCATTTTTGAGCAGACCAGTCGACTGGTGCCTGGACCAGTCGATTGATCTTTCTGTGAGTTTCCTCTCGCGCTGCCAGTTGACTGCTTCCTTTGTCAGTCGACTACCCAGCTTACAAACTCACTCTCAGCCTCTCCGGAGTCCATCCTTTACGTATGTCTTGAAATCCACTTCCTTGGCTTGCCCCTTGAAGTTCTCTTCCTTCGGCTCCCATCCCTCGGATGCGCACACTGTTGGATCTTGTACTGAGGCCGCCCAAGGTCCCTCAGGTGCACACAAGCCTCCAGCTTGTCTCCATGCTACCCTTCACCGTACTGAGGCCGTCCAGTCAAGTCAATATGTGTAACCTGTACAACCTGCACACTCAACATACACATATTAGAACACAAGGGAAATCTAACTTAAACCTTTTGCCCAAATATTAAAACTCATGGTTATTCCGGACCACAAATTGCCTCAACACACACAAGCCCGCGGCTCGCCTCCATGTCATCCTTCCCGTATGCCTTTGAAGTCTACTCCCTCGGCTCGCCCTCTGAAGTCCTCTTCCTCCACTCTCGTCCCTCGAATGTTTTACTCCGTTATTCCTCATGTGTGATTCACCAAGTCCTGCACGACTCAAACACACATATCAAATCAACATGAAAACCTAACTTACTCATATTGACACACACATCAAAACTCATGATCTATCCGATCAAACATGGATCGATTGCACCAATATAAACATATTTGAGCTCCTTGTAACCTCAGAAATCCACGAAAACAGAAATTTTTACAATTGGAGCTCTTTAGGTTAAATCAATTATTTTTGGTCAAAACCCATTGATTTGACCTAGAGAGCTCCAATTGCAAAAATTTCAGTTCCCGTGAATTTTTGAGATTAAAAGGAGTTCAAATATACTATTTATTGTTTATTTGAACTTCTCCGAGGTGTTAAAATATAATAACAAAGAATCGAGAAAAAAGTCTAATATTAGACTCATTGGGCCTAATATGAATTATATCAGGCCCACGTTGGGCCTGATATGGTTCGATATCAGACCCAATGACCCCAATGTGTGATTTTTTTTCGATTCTCCGTTATTACATTTTAACACCTTGGAGAGGTTGAAATAAACAATAAATAACATATTTGAGCTCTTTATAACCTTAGAAATCCACGGAAATTGAAATTGTTACAATCGGAGCTTTCTAGGTCAAATCAATTATTTTTTGGTCAAAACTCATTGATTTGACCTATAGAGCTCCGATTGCAAAAATTTCAGTTCCCGTGGATTTCTGAGTTTAAAAGGAGTTCAAATATGATATATATTGTTTATTTGGACTTCTTCGATTTGTTAAAATGTAATAATGAAGAATCTGTTGGAACCCGGATGGCTAGAGAGGGGGGGTGAATATAGCCAATCACTTGGACTTTAAAGACTTATTGAATTTCTGCACTTCACTTTGTTAGTAGCACAGCGGAAGTATGAAAACAGAGTATGCAGAAAAAACAGGAAACAAAACAAACTAACACCACTAGCAAGATTGCTAACAAGTAGGGTTTACAAGGTTCGGGGATAACTTGCCCCTACTCCTTGGCGTGCCCTTAAGGTGGATGATCCCTTGATCGTCGGCAGATCAAGCCCCGATTAACACCGGATAGAAAGCAACCTCCCTCTCGGTGGAGAAACCTCTCCATAGCGCGTTTCAATCAAGGATATAGTTTTAAGCACAATGAAACACAAGGAAGATCTTACTTAGCACTTAACAAAGACAAGAGCACAACAGGCTTCTCCAAGCTCCACCTAGCGACGATCTCACGCAAGAATCCCTTTCTCCGTGTCTTCTCGCTGTTGGACTTCAAGCCTCTTGTTCCTTCCTCCAAGTGCTCAAGCAAGGGGTGGTTGCTTCTCAGATCTCAACGGCTTGCTCAGGAATGATGGAACAGCAAGAACACAAGCACGCAGCAAGCCCCAAGAACTTCACAGCAATACTGATTAGCAGCGTTGTCGAAGACTTCTCGCAACCGGCGCTTAAGTCTTCTCCACACAGCTCCAGGTCACCATCCCACAGCAGCCTCCAGCTGCTCTCCTGCAACCACCAGCCACCACTGAGCCCTTCTGGACCTCCTGAGCTTCCCTCAGACCAGCCCCAGACAGCAGCTCCAGCCAGCGCCAGCGCCCGTTGCAACCTGGGATGGAAAACAGACAAACCTGCTCCAAGGAAAGACCACCATTGACTCTCCTTGAGTGTTTGAATCCTTCCCTGTCACCTGCAGCTTAATCATTGGGTTAGAGCAGCATATCAAGCAAGAAATCAAGGATCAGAGATCAGGCGCAGTGTATCAGATATGCTCAGACGCGATCAGAGCGTCTGACAATATAATTTCAATTAAAATGATTGGTCACCGGACCGATCCAGGGCTCGTGGGTCGGTCACCAGACCGATCCACCGCTTCGCTGGGACTCCCAGCTCTCACGGCAACACAAGCCTGATCGGTCACCGGACCGATCAGAGTGAAGCCTGATCGGTCACCAGACCGATCAGAGTGAAGCCTGATCGGTCACTCAGACCGATCAGGTCTGATGAACAGTAATCCCGGAAATCAGATCCTAAGTCTTTGATCGGTCACCGGACCGTTCAGGAGCTGATCCGCGGGGGAACTCAACTCACTGTTCACTCCCTGATCGGTCACCAGACCGATCAAGAGCAAGGCAGTGAGGAAGCTGCCTGCTCCCTGATCGGTCACCGGACCGATCAGGAGCCAAGCAACAAGGCAATAGTCTGCTCCCTGATCGGTCACCAAACCGATCAGACATCGCTGGATCGGTCACCAGACCGATCCACTAAGGAGCAGCGTGCCAACCTCCCTGATCGGTCACCAGACCGATCTAGGGACGCATACCTAGCCTTCCAAGCTAGGATTTTTCCATTTAACCCTCCAAGTTGGGACTTTTCACCTAACCCTCCAAGTTAGGACTTTTCACCTAGCCCTCCAAGCTAGGACTTTTCACCCAACCCTTTCGAGTTAGACCTTTTCCACACCTAGTCCTCCAAGCTAGGATTTTTCACCTAACCCTCCAGTTGGGACTTTTCACCTAACTCTCCAAGTCAGGACTTTTCACCTAGCCCTCCAAGCTAGGACTTTTCACCTAGCCCTCCAAGCTAGGACTTTTCACCCAACCTTCCGAATTAGGACTTTTCACCACCTGGCTTCACTTACCAGGACCCGGCTTCACTCACCGGGATTTCCAACACCTAACCCTCCAGGTTAGGATTTCAATCATCCCATGCCTAATCCCCGATCAGGTCTTAATCATAATCAGAATCATAATCAACCTAAACTAAAATCGGTGTCAACACCAAAACAACAATCAGGGCCAGACTGCATCAACAGAATCGAGAAAAAAGCCTAATATTAAACCCATTGTGTGATATAAATTATATCAGGGCCAACGATCCTAATGTGCAATTTTTTCTAGATTGTTCGATATTACATTTTAACACTTTGGAGAAGTCCAAATAAATAATAGATAGCATATTTGAACTCCTTTTATCCTTAGAAATCCATGAAAACTGAAATTTTTACAATTGGAGCTCTTTAGGTCAAATTAGTGGATTTTGACAAAAAAATAACTGATTTGACCTAGGGAGCTCCGATTGTAAAAATTTCAATTTTTATGGATTTATGAGGTTATAAGGAGCTCAAATATGTTATTTATTGTTTATTTCGACCTCTCCAAAGTGTTAAAATATAATAACGAAGAATCGAGAAAAAATCACACATTGGGGTCGTTGGGCCCCAATGTCAGGCACACGTTGGACCTGATATGGAACCATATTAGGCCCAACGTGAGCTTGATATAATTCGTATCAGGCCCAATGACCCAATATTATACTTTTTTCTCAAGTCTTCTTTATTATATTTTAGCACCTTGTAAAAATTCAAATAAATAATATATAGCATATTTAAACTCCTTTTAACCTCAGAAATCTAGGGAAATTGATATTTTTGCAATTGGAGCTCTCTAGGTCAAATCAGTGGGTTTTGACCAAAAATAATTGATTTGACTTGGAGAGCTCCGATTGTAAAAAATTTCAGTTTCCGTGGATTTCTGAGGTTATAAGGAGCTCAAATATGTTATTTATTATTTATTTCGACCTCTCCAAGGTGTTAAAATGTAATAATGGAGAATCAGGAAAAAATCACACATTAGGGTCGTTGGGCCTGATATGGAACCATATCAGGCCCAATGGGCCCAATATTAGACTTTTTTCTTGATTATTTATTATTACATTTTAACACATCGGAGAAGTCCAAATAAACAATAGATAACATATTTGAACTCCTTTTAACCTCAGAAATCCACGGGAACTGAAATTTTTGCAATCGGAGCTCTCTAGGTCAAATCAGTTATTTTTACCAAAAATAACTGATTTGACCTAGAGAGCTCTGATTATAAAAATTTCAGTTTCCATGGATTTCTGCGATTATAAGGAGCTCAAATATGTTATTTATTGTTTATTTCGACCTCCCAAGATGTTAAAAACAATGAGCCTAATATTAGACTTTTTCTTGATTCTTCGTTATTATATTTTAATACCTCGAAGAAGTCCAAATAAACAATAGATAGCATATTTGAACACCTTGTAACCTCAGAAATCCATGAGAACTGAAATTTTTATAATCGGAGTTCTCTAGGTCAAATCAATGGGTTTTGACAAAAAACCACTGATTTAACCTAAAGAGCTCCGATTGTAAAAATTTCAGTTTCCGTGGATTTCTGAGGTTATAAGGAGCACAAATATGTCATTTATTGTTTATTTCAACTTTTCCAAGGTGTTAAAATGTAATAACAGAGAATCGAGAAAAAATCACATATTGGGGTCGTTGGGCTTGATATGGAACCATATCAAGCCCAATGGGCCTAATATTTGACCTTTTTTCTCGATTTTTCATTATTAAATTTTAACACCTCGAAGAAGTCCAAATAAACAATGGATATCATATTTAAACTCCTTGTAACCTCAAAAATCTACGTGAACTAAAATTTTTGTAATCAGAGCTCTCATGGTCAAAACAGTGGATTTTGACCAAAACCCACTAATTGACCTAGAGAGCTCGGATTTCACAAATTTGAGTTTCCGTGAATTTCTGAGGTTACAAAGAGTTCAAATATGTTATCCATTGTTTATTTGACTTCTCTAAGGTGTTAAAATGTAATAACAAAGAATCGAGAAATGAAATCTAATATTGGACCCATTGAGCCTAATATGAATTATATCAGGCTCACGTTGTGCCTGATATGGTTCCATATCAGGCCCAACGTGGGCCTGATGTGATCTTTTAATTTTAATTTAATGAAAAATATTATAATTAATTTAAATATTAATATTCAAATCTAGATCTAAAAAGCATGTAGAGTTTAACTTATTTTAAGCATTTGATAATAAAATTTTATTTCATTTTATTTTCCTTTTAATTTTTAAAATTTATTTTCAAAAAAAAAATCGAGTCAAAATTAAAAAGTAGAGAACTTCAAGAACAATGCAAATATAACATCGATGGATTGATCTGCCACTGGATGAAGTTGGTCGGAGATCTCCCTTAGTCCCAACTGGTCGACGAATAACTTTCATATCAGGCCTATGTTAGGCCTGATATGAAAAATATCAGGTCCAACGTGGACCTGATATGAAAAATATCAGACCCAACGCGGACTTGATATTTTTTCTTATGTTATGCATGTATTCATCTAAAAGAGAGGAGAAAGAGAAGAGGAAAGAGAAAGAAATACATGAAAAAGAGAGAGGAATGAGAAGAGAGGAGAAGAAAGAGAAGATAAGTTGCGTGCATAAGAGAGAGAAAAGGAAAAAAAATGATTACATGTAGTTAGTTTTGGCAGAAGTGTAGAATGAAAAGAGTATTGAAAAAAATATATTTTTTTGATAAACATCAAAGTAACATATGTCTTTTGGTTAATTCGAAAAATACCACCGCACTTTGATAAAATACCTTATTTGTTTAGAATATAAAAAGTGAAATATGTTTCATTTGTTTTTTTAGTGGAATATAATTTTAAAAAACCATTTTTTTATCTCTTTCTTTTTTCCGGTTATTTTCCTCTGATCAGCTATCGTGACTCGGCCGGATCAGCCACTAGGTAGCTAGTCGTCCCAAATGGCGGCGGTGGCGGCGGCCGCCTGTTCGCTTCGGGTGCCCTTCACCCCATGTATCCTTCCCAAGCTCACTTTCCGTGTCCTTTCCTGCAACCTTAGATCCTCTAGAGTGCTTTGCTCCTCCATTTTGTCTCTTCCATCTACTACGACCTGCTTGGATGGCTCCGAAATCGATGGAGGTGGCGGCGGAGGAGGAAAGAGGTGGGAGTCATTCTGCAAGAAGAAGGTCGTCATGCGAGTTGGATACATCGGGACCGATTACAGAGGTATATCCTCCGCTTTCCCGCCTTCTCCTTTTTAGGAAATTGCTTTGGAGTCGAGTAAATTTGTGATTTATTGTCCGAACCTTCTTTAGGTCTTCAGAAGCAGCGGGACGCTCATGATCTATCAAGTGAGACCATCAAAACTGTTTTTTGGGGCTTTTTAGCTTGAGAATTTTACTAAATCCAGTCGGTTTCTATTCTGAAATTATCTTTGTTTTGCGTGTAATTTCTATTTAATTTTCATTCGACATGTACAAAAATCTCGAAGGAAGAGTTAGTATGATTCTTGAGAAGTCCATGATTAGGTATTGGAGATGTTAGGTTTGATGTTAATTGCTGTCTTATCAAATTTCCACACAGTTCATTTTCTTTATCTGAGAAAGGTTTGATAATCTCGAATGCTAAATATTATGGTCAAATTTCTAGTGATTTTGATGCAACTTCGTAATGTTACTTGGATTTTTTTCTCAAACATTTAACAAATTCCAAAGCATGTTCATTGAAGTCCTTGTTTCCAATATGCTTAGTCTCAAGCAACGGAATGCATACATTGGAAAAATAGATTCATTCAGGAAAAGAACAAACTATTTCAAAGAAACAAGTGGATAGATGAACCAAAAAAATCTTTTACTGTTAATTTGCCCAAGCTTTTGTTGATATCTGTTTTTGAGTCACAATTATCTTAGGTAAAGTTAACAATCCTTCTCCTTCAAAGTTTCATGCCATCGTGGCCACTTCATCTTCCTTTTTGTCCTGATAAAATTGGATGTCCCCATCAACCTTTTCCCTTCAGCTTTTGCATTGTTTTCTCTTACAGTTCCTATTCCTATTCCCTTTGTTACAATTATATTCTCTAATAGTTCCTTTCATCCCATTTGATATCCCCATCAAGTTACATATTGCTGGATCCTGTAGTCATGTACTTAAGGATGGCAAACCCAGCAGTGATTATGCTCCAATGCGTTAGAATTTGTGAGAGTTGCCACTGGCCTTCTTCCTTGAAGCTTGAAAATGTTTCACGGAAGATAAATTGATTAAGTGGTTGGCAACCTCCTACCAAGCCTTTAGTTGAAAATACAACGCTAACTAAAATATCTGGTAGAGTCACATAGGATTTTAATGGACATTGAATGCTTGTGAAGCACTCAGCGACATTGTATCTTGATAAGATAAAACATAAACTATATTCAAATCAACTCAATTCCCTTAACCTCAGATTCTTAACATCTCTAAAGATGCATGCCTTCATTGCATGGCCTCTGGTAGAATGCTTGTGAAGCACTCAGCGACATTTTATCTTGATAAGATAAAACATAAACTATATTCAAATCAACTCAATTCCCTTAACCTCAGATTCTTAACATCTCTAAAGATGCATGCCTTCATTGCATGGCCTCTGGTAGAATGCTTGTGAAGCACTAAGCGACATTTTATCTTGATAAGATAAAACATAAACTATATTCAAATCAACTCAATTCCCTTAACCTCAGATTCTTAACATCTCTAAATATGCATGCCTTCATTGCATGGCCTCTGGTAGAATGCTTGATCATTCCTTGGTTTATACATCTTACCACCATGCCTTCAAACATCATATCTTTCTACTATGCAACCATTATGGTGGATGTTGGATTTGTGAAGATGTAATCTGCTGTGTGTCACATTCAACCTCTAATGTCAAAGGACTTCTTGTACACATCTACAAAAGAACAGTTTACCATTTTTTGTCCCACGTAGTTCTTAACTTAAAAAAAAAACTGCAAAATAAGAAGACAAAGACTTATGAAGAGAAAGAAAGAGGCAGACAACAATGTTCTTTTTTTAAAAGAGGGAAGAGAGGGGGAGGGGTTGGACGGAAGAAAACAGAGATTGGAAAAAAAACCCGGAAATATTATGTTAAAATAAGAAATAGATATAAATTATCCCAAGAAAACTGGAGGTGGTGGTTGTGATTAAAAAATAGCAAATGTTGAAATTAGAATTTTGAAGCAGCACGGCATCTTTAGTCCATCATCTAATATAATTATATATAAATATAGAGAGAGTGTACCTACTATGCCCAACTGCACTTACATTCTAATACAGATTGTCATATGTTTGAAGCAGACAAAACAAAAGGCTTCGAGCAGAAGAGATCTAGCTGGAAAGAAAAGCAAAGGATAAAATAGTTGAGCTATAAGCAGGCACTGGAGATATCTGATAATCGTCACACATAAAGCCTGTTGCAAGTGACTGTATCCCAGTATCCATTTAGATCCATATAAACAGCTTCAACCGATTAGAATAGATGACTTTGTTCACCAGAAATCATATACTGAAATCTGCGTGAGTGAACTAAGTAATGGAGTTAACCTGATACCTGACTTTGTGAATATAGCTGACAACTGCAAGTCTATTCATCCCTGTCAGTTGAAGTACAATAGGTACGATTAGAATTTGCATAATGGAAGTTGAAGTGCATAACTTATAAATTGAAGCTATTTTTTCTTTCCCCCTCTTTTCTCATCCTCTGTCTGTCTATCTCTCTCTCACACACAATTTGTGTTTTTGGCTAGAAATAAAAGGAATGGAATTGAAGTGGAAGAAAGAAAAAAGAGTTTATGTGGAAAAATGATAGCTTCTTTTCCTTGTTTACTCAAAGCAAACAGAAACGACAAAAGTCAGATATATGTACATTGTTAGCTCCTTTGTTTCCTTATCTGTTTACATTTTAAGAAGGCTGCCTGCTGTTTGTCGTTAGCTAACCATTACCATATACCAGGAAAATTTGCTCATATTAAGTTGCACAATGATATCAACTAAATGATTTATTAGAAAACAATGTCTCTTTTTTTTCCTCTCCGTGTAAGTTTATTTGCAGTGCATTTTGGTTGGCCTTTGTCATCTTTCTATAGTAATAGATGCCTAGGCCTGGTTGGTTTGTGAAAATTTTCTATTTTCAATTTACAATTTTCCGAAAATAAAATGATGTCATTAAAAAATGAGGAGAAAAATTAAATATTCACCACATTATTCACCTCTGATAAAGCAAATCTGTCAAAAAAGTCAAATTTAACTGTTTATTTTATTTATATTTTCAACAGTTAAATTCTATTGTTTAAAAAACAAAAGAAGTGTCTAGAATATTTTCACAAGCCAACAAAGCCTTAGTTTGCTTAAATATTCTTGTGATAAACTTAGAGAAAATGAAGTAGCAAAGTCCCTTCTTACCTGTAGAAATTGAATCTTCAATAAATTAACAGCAGTGGTTATTTCTGATATAATTCTGCAGACACACTATTTTTCACAATGCTATTTCTATTACCCCATCACCATCTACCAGGACAGTTCCCTCAGTTTGCTATACAGAGTTAGTTGCAAAATAATACAGGGTTTAACAGAATATATTTGTAGCTTTTTACTTCTTTGGAATGTAATGTTTAGAATTTGATGCTCAATTCCTCAATTATTCAATCTACTTTAAGTTAATTGAATTTTACTGTGTTCTCAATCTTACCATGTAGCTATTGAAGCTGAATTGGAGTCTGCCATATACAAGGCGGGAGGGATTCTTGATAGTAACTTTGGAAAGTTGCAGAAAATTGGTTGGAAAAGGAGCAGTCGAACTGACAAAGGAGTAAGGGTCATTCCATGTCCACTTAGCATGATGGGCTAGGTTGGCAGTATATAATTTTTTGACTGTTTGTTCTCTATTTCCATACATCCACTTTATTTACAGTTTAACTAAGAAAGAAAATAGAATAATGTTGCTAACTTTATTCATTTTGAACTGTAAGAAACTTATTATTAATTATCACTTCTTTGTGACTTTAACTGCTCCCTATTTCTTTTAAAAACTACTCTTTCTTATTTTCTTTCTCTTTTGTCTTTGATTGACTTCTAGAGCATGTAATGTTTGGATTCTCCTCTTACTCGTCCAATGCTCCATGTTTATTAGGTTCATTCTTTGGCCACCACAATTTCTCTGAAGATGGAAATACCTGAACTTGCCTGGAAGGATGATCCTAGTGGCATTGTACTCGCTAATTATGTTAACTCTAACCTGCCCCATAATGTGAAGGTTTTCAGTATTTTACCTTCCCAAAAGTAAGTGCTCTGCGAAAGTCTAAGAAAAAACTTGACTTGGTTTTTTTTATGAACTATTTATTTATGAGAGTTGCCTCTGCAGAAGTTTTGATGCAAGACGGGAATGTAGTCTCCGTATGTACTCCTATCTTCTTCCTGCAGAAATTATTGGCATTGGAGGCAATTGCAGCTCCAAAGAAGTCACTAAGCATTTGGAAGAGTTCAACAGTATACTGAAAGGTTTTGAGGTATCTATTGATTGCTTGCTTTGTGGCATTCATTTGAGATCGAATATGCTTTTTTTTTTTAAATGACTCCACACTGCTCAACTAAACAATCTAGCACTTGTGTTGTACCTCTCTTGCTTTTTTGCATATCTTTCCCTTTGTTTTCTTGTTTTCCGCTTATTGATAACCTGAAGTGCTAAATTCTAAAATCAAGCTTTAAATTTTCAAGTTATATTAGTATTTTGGTCTTTCATGAGAACAATACTGTTTTAGTATTGAGTCCTATTGTGCCAATATGATTTTGATACTTATTCACTTTCAAAGTTCAAATATAAGTTTATATCAACTAAAAAATTATTACCATTAATATTTTAGAAAAATAAAGGCCATCTTATTAATATCAAAATAAGTGTTGTGCATCGTATGAGACATCGGTTTGGTAGCATCCTTATGAGATCAACTCATAGTTTTTCAAGACCCAAATTAAATAATTCTCCCTGAACATCTATTATTAATATTGGTTTAACCATATGTTCATCAATATATCTTGATTCACTATTGCAAGTTGGACTTAGACTTGGACTAACACCACTAAAATTAGAATTGGTATTTGGTATGTACAGGGTAAGGATTCATTTGTGTCGTCAAGCTCTCATACAATGAATCATTATATGATGCATTAAAGCTTTAATAAGAAAGTTAAAAGTATGATAAACCTTGATCAAAATTAATTTCAACTAAATTCTCTTACAAATCTCGATAGTCATGCTTCATCCCAGTTGCATGTGTGTAACCTTGCTCACACGTTTAAGGCTCAGGTGTTGGAGTTTAGGGAACATAAATTTCATTACCATCTGATGCATCACCACTATTATTACCTCCTTCAGCATTTGCATTGCTATCGACATTGCTATCGTCATTTTGAACTTTCTCTTGTACGGTATTTTTTGTAAAATAGAATTGAAAATTTTCTGCCTTTACTAGAGACCGCAGAAGCTTTTATCCTTTCCCTTTTTCTGGGATCCTTGGTTGTGTTTAAGATTGAAATGTTTGATAAAATTTAAGTTGAGATCTAGACAATAGAAATTCCTAGTCAAAAGTTGCATCATCAGAAGCATCTTCCTTGCTAATATCTCATCTAGCTTACACTTCAATCTGTCAGATAAGGAATTGATATGGCATGGTCGTTCTCTTGCTTCATCAAGTAATGAATCTTTAGCCTTGGCAGCACGCTGTCAATCCATCACTGGATCATCGTTATCATAGAGGAAGCCAATATCAAGTTGGTATAAATCTGTCTTGTTCTTCCATCCCTTCTATTATGACCCTTAATCTTTTATTATGGCCCCTAATTGATATGTATATTATAGTGAATGTATACCATTGCGATTTTGCACTTTAGTATGAATGAGTGAAAAAGTGGACTAATTTATTTCACCACCACTTAAAGTTACCATATGCAAGAATTTGCATTTCAATCCTTTTCAAATTTGGGAACGATCCTTCATTTAACTATTAATAAATTATTTTCAATCTATTAGCATTTAATTCATACTTATATGACACTGCAAATGGATCATCAAAAGGGTTGTACGCCTTTTGAAATAATTGACAGCTAATTCTGTATTTGGCTATAGTGTTGATGTTATATGGGTGAACTGGACAAGAATGACCCAAGCTCAAAGTTAATGGATCCTTGGGTTACACTTCTTGTCCTGTGTAATACCACATTCACTATCTAAATTGGAACATTGGACATTTGTTTTAATGTCGTGTTAAATTTGATAATGAAATCACTTATCAGAAAAGCAAATTTTACTAGAGAGCCTGTCATAGGGATAATTTCTGCCTTAGAAATTTCCTGCGCGGCACCATGTCCACCACTTGATTCAGCCCACGAATGCACACAGAAGTGCAAGAGAATGCTCAACACAAATGCACCACGAAATGCACAAGCAAGGAACACACAAGCGTACAGGAAAATACTCCCAACCTTTATAATAACAAAGGATTACAAAGTGGACTCATTACAGAATGCTCACAGATTCTCCCACACACTCTTGCCAATGCCCAACCCTGCCTATTTATAGTGCATAGGCAAGAGTTGGTTTTGGCGGTTACAGCGGTTGCAAGTTATAGCGGTTGCAAGCGGTTACATGGTAGTTTATTCAACTACCTTGCCACATGTATATAACTGTTCGTCCACCTCATCGTTGCCTTGGCACCATGCCAATGGTCAGCCTGCACCCATGTGCTTGGCCCAGGCCCGGCTCCACAAAATGGTGCTTTGGCTCCATGCCAATTGCTAGCCGTGCGCCTCGTTGCCTAGCCCAAGTCTTGCACCACGGACTTGGGCAAGGATAGCTTCCTTGCAAGGACAACTTCCTTGCAAGGACAGCTTCCTTGCTGCTCCATCCCTCGTGCTGTCTTGCATGCGCCCACCGCATGCTATGACGCACGTTTCCTGCAAGCCTTGCTTGGCAAAATGCTTAGACTCCGCACGTCCCATCTTCGCATTCGTTCGCCACAATCCAAGTTGACCCTGGCTCGACTTGTGCCTGGACAACCCCCGCACGCTGTCACAAATCCTACCACTGCTTAGCATGCCTTGCGCACATGCCTAATAAGCTAGATCAAAGGAGCAACGGACCAATCCTTGTGCCCAGCCTTGCCATCGAACTAGGGGGCTAACAGAGCCCAATATGTACTTTTTATATTCTTGACAGATGACATCCTTGGCATAAGCTTTATCTAACTGCTTATAAATGTTCATGGAAATCAAGGGGACTTGAGGCTTCAAGTCCTTTCACGTAAATGTTACTTTTCTTTAGATTGATGTGCAAGTACTCATGGCCACTTGATTTGGATATGGTTCTCCCAGAGATGAACAATTCTATTCTTTCATTTGCTGCTACTAGACCTGTAACCTGGCATTGAGCAGTCCTGAGCTTGCAATTGGAGCCAAGGACTAGTCACTTTTTTATGCCATTTTAAAATTGCTATTTACATAATTTTAGGTTGCTTGGTAGGCATGCTTCATATGTTTCACTTTTATAAGTACCTTGGGTGTAAATTATTGGTAAGGCCACACAACATAGATCTTATTTATGTATTGTTGTTTATTATTGTCCTAATTTCCAGGTTTAAAGGATGTTTAAATCTCGATGAATTAAGCCAGAGTTTTAGTGTTAACCTCTATTATGAAGGTTTGAAATCAGATGGGTACTTATTATTAGCTTCTTATATTGTATAATGCAGGGAGAACGCCCTTTCCATAACTACACAGTTCGTTCCAAATATAGGAAACCACCTTCTGGTAAAAGAAACTGGATGAAACAATCAAGACTGAAACTAGATACATTGCCATCTGGAGTTGAGGAAAGTAGTGGCGATGTTGGATATTTCCAGGTTGAAGATGCTACACAAAGTGACTCTGAAGAACGGACCATTCTATCATGTAACACTGATGATGAGGAGGAAGTAGATGAATCTCCAGAAGAAAAAAGAAACGAAAATAAGAATTCCAATCTTCCTCCACCTATACGTGCAAGATGGCTTCATGAACCGGATGAAAGGGACAGATTAAATGCATCCCACTTCAGAAAAATTTTTAGATGCTCTTGTGGGGATCTAGAGACATCTTCTGGAAGAAACCATGTCGTGTTGTCAATTTGTGGTGAATCTTTCATGTTGCATCAGGTACATGGATATTTTCTTAATTGATTTTACTAACTAACATCATTTTGTTGATATTCCTACTTACCTCTTTATCCATTACCTTGTACTTTCAGTCATGGCAGCAAACAAATGCACATCTTTCATTGACCATTTTTTATCCTTTCCTCCGGTACTTTAGCTGGCTAATCATTTTCATTTTTTTTTCTACTAGATTTTAAGTTGGAATACTGCAACTTCTGTCTTTTTTGTTCACATAATTCCTACTCCATCTCTTCTTTCATTGTCATGTCATTTTAATTTTGCTCCTGCTGTATGGTTATAATATGACAGAAGAGCATGGAAATGAAATATTCAAATTCTAAGAAAACATTTTGGACGCGAAAGGTCGATATTGTTTCAATGGATAATATGCTTTAGTTATCAGAACCTTGACACTTTCCTGATTACAGATCCGCAAAATGGTTGGAACCGCAGTGGCAGTGAAGCGGGGATTGCTACCTAGAGATGTCATCGAGCTATCTCTGGCTAAATTTTCTCGTATAGTTCTACCACTTGCTCCATCAGAAGTATTGATCTTGAGGAGCAACCACTATACCAGTAGCAATCGCCCTGGAAATATAACTCGGCCAGAGGTGCAATTAATGGCTGAATCACAGGAAATCCAGGTAGTCGTCGACAATTTCTACCAGAATGTGCTATTGCCTCAGCTCTCCAAATTCCTCGATCCATTGAAGTCTCCATGGAAAGAATGGGTGGAAAACTTGGAAGCATTCACTAGCATCTCAGATGCAGAATTGAATGATGTCAGAACAGCATTTCATGTGTGGAAAGAAGGCTTCTTCAAAGCAAAGAAAATCCAAATGCAAATTTCCTAGATGTGATGCTGAGATGTTCCTATCCATGATGATGGATTCCATGTGCTTTGATCCCCCAATATTGTGCTATGCAATCATATGGTTCTTAGAAGTTTATCAGTTGTAACTGCGAAATGAACAATGAAGTATTTTTTGAGCAAATTAGGCTCTTGATTCATTTTAAATCATTTCTAAAGCAATTTTTAGTTTATTGAGTCTATTCAAGCGATACCAAGATAACCAAAAGCACATTGAGACCAAGGAACAGGGAAGGTCAAACACTGTTGTTTGCAGGAAAAGCTGAAATGAGAGCATCTATATTCTTTTAACATATACATTGAAACATTGATGAAGTTTCTGTTCCTTCCTAGAAACCAAATGAATTGATGCTCTACAATTTCCAGGTCTCTTGAGAGAAGATTGTGATGGCAACTGAAGTTTCAGTGGGGCAACTGTTCCACCTACTCTACTAACTTTCTGAGCTGTGAGGCATCATCTTCTAGTGGTTTGAGGACCCAATTGAAGTACTTTGTCAAAAACTACATCGTCTATAGAGAGCCTACAATGCATATTAATTTTTCTGTGAGTACTATCAGACACATTGGAAATTATTAGATCTCATGTTTTCTTATTAGTTTGTACAAAAGAACCTTTTAATACTATTTGTTCAGAACTGTATAATATCATCAACAACAGGGTGTAACTAAAGCACCTGATCACTGGAGCAACAATATTTATTCACTGTTTATCATTTTTTTTTAATCTGGGAGCCATTTATGCTCAGTGATGAACCAAACAAGGACTGATAGATGCAATTTCCACTGTTTATTTTTCTCACATGCAGTTGCCCTTCTGAGATGGACATTACAAGTAAAAGTTAGATGCTCATGCTCCAACTCAATAAGAGAGAAATAATGTGTTTAGTTTATGGAATAAAGGTAATAGTTTTCATGCCTAGTCGAGCCAGTTGAACCAGTAAGTCCCATTCGATTTTGGTACATCCAGGAGTGTGGGATGCTCATCCATGATTAGGGACGAATCTAAGAATTAGAATTGAGAGGAATTTGAACTTAATGAGGGGGATGAGCTTTGAGTGTGGAAGGAGTGAGTTTTAGTGGGCTAAATAAATTTTTTTTACATAGATGCAGTTCGGAACAAGACTATTCCGACAGAGCTGTTGCGAGACAACGATCTGCCATATGCACTCGGGCCTACTTCCCTTGGCTCGCACTGAAATTTCAACATCAAAAGGTTAGAGACAATATAACCACTATGTTGGAACCTGAAATGGTTACTACCACCTTGCTGCATCATATATAGCAAACATCTATATAACATGGCTCCCATCATTGTTTTTTTTCCCATAAAATTGCACTTCAATTTTTTTCCCCATCTTTTATCAAAATAAGCTTGAAATTCAAAATGAACTATTTTAAATGCAAACATCTATATAAGCTAGAGGCCATACATTTCTAATAGGAGATAGGTCTAAACCTATTGCAGCAGTGCCAATTATCCCACTCTATCCAAACTCAAAAGGTGTGTGTGGAGGAGAATCACCATTGTTTGTGAGATATAAACAAAAGGAACATGCCAGAGATGCCTTTAGTAATCATTTATAGTTCTTGGGGACCTTTGAACTTATTCAATCCCTCTTGAAGTTGGAACTCACACCACCAACTCACTTTAAATATTTGGCACACAAAATCCCAAAATGTGAGCTGTATGTGTTGCTATCACCTGCAGTATTCCTTCCAGCTGAGGAGATGGAGATGAGAATGTGATGAAAAGGACCTGCATGCATCCTTTCTCAGACTTGCAAAACAATGGCTACCCTCCAAATCTTATAAACCCCATATTTAATAGAACATTGCCTCTTTTTTGTTTGGGTGGTCCAGTCATGAAAGGTACAAGTGATTAGGGTTTACAGAATATATTTTATAATCATTTTACTTATGGAAATTCACACAACTAAAACTTTGTTTTGAAGTATCTTTACACCCACACATGCTCCCTGAATAACAACATGCTTGGCAGGTTTAGTGAAGAAGCTCCCTAATCATATCAGAACACTGAACTTCTCCCATGTGATGGATCTCTAGCCTCCACAAGTGCATGAGTTTGAAAAGAAAAATGATACTAGTGCAACATCATCATCACTGTGCTCATGTTTTTTTTTTACTAATGAACTGTCCCTTTCTTTTTCTTGCTAAAGTGAAAGGATCTCAGTAGAAACCCTTTGCACTGCTGCTTCTGCCTTTGTTGTCAGAAGAAGCTTGCTATCAACTCAAATTCAAGACATCTGCTTGCAAGAGCATGGAAACATTGCAATTTAAACATGCAACTTAAAACCCCCTAGCGACTGAGAGATCTGTAGAATTGTTACAATAGAAAACTAAGAATACATTACAAATCAAAGGATAAGAGACCTGTAGGATTGTTAAGTGACTAAATAATTGTAGTTTTGTAGTAGGAATATCATGCATAGAAAGATTTTGAACCCTGGAATGTAGAAAAAACACTTAAAATTACACTGAAACACACTGACATAAGAGAGTTGCAGATTGTCCTTTTACCCAGCCTGCTTCTAAGAAACCGAGCATATCAGTAAATGATATGGAAGCCAAGAAGCATGAAAGGTAAAACGCAACTTCAGAAGGTTATACATATAAGAACCTAGTGAATGTAATCTACCTTGCAGCAGCACACTAATACTAGTGATATAAGGATTTAACTTTCAGATAGATTTCTTGCAGGCAGGTTGTTAGTCAAGCTATCCCCTAGGCCTTCTTTTTTGCACTCCCATTTCTTGCAAACCAAATCCATCTACCATGCTAGTTCGTCGATTTAAGAATCTAACGAAACAGATTTATGTAAGAATGGATTCTGAATTAAACCATCAAGAAAGCTCCCCTTCCTGATTATCCTGAGGGCACCTGATCATCTCTAAAATGTTCACTACTTCAACCATATCAGGTCTGCTAGATGGTACCGGAGAGGCGCATATCAGTCCCAATTTTGCCACCGGAAGAGTCTCTTCGACAGGGAACTTCCCGCAAAGTCTTTCATCGATGCATTCCTCCACCCTTCCATCCTCCAGTGCCTCCCTCACCCTGTCACAAAGCAGTACCACATCATCCTCCATATACTCCACTGGCCTCTTTCCTGTCAGAATCTCAAGCACTAACACTCCAAATCCATACACATCGCATTTCTCAGTGATCTTCGCTGTTCGACAAGCAAATTCTGGTGCCATATAACCGAGGGCACTCTGTATCTTGCTACTAAGCACATACCTATCCAGCATTGGCAGCAGCTTTGCCAATCCATAGTCCCCTACCTTTACCTCACCAGCACCATCAAGGAGAATATTGCTCGATTTTAGATTGTAGTGTATTATTTTGAGCCGATGGAGATACGATAAACTTCTTGCAATGCCAAGAATTATATCAAAACGCTCTTGCCATGAGAGGGTGTTTGAGGTAGAGCACTCGTGGAGATGTCTGTGAAGACTCCCGCCGCATACAAACTCATATATAAGAAGTTGAAGTGAAGGAGTCCAGTAGTAGCCTTCAAGGGCCACAAGATTTGGATGTTTCACTTTCCCTAGCCTTTTGACCTCCATCTCAAAATCTTCTTGTGACTTCACTAAACTTGAGACTGTAAGCTTCTTTATTGCCACAGATCGACCATCTCTGAGGATCGTCTTATAAACAGAACCGAAACCTCCACGGCCCAGCTCACAGTCCTTATTCAGCACAGCGTGGGCGCCGACACTGAATTCAGTGTCACCACCAGCAAACATGACAAGCTTACCAGAGTTAGTATCAGTGGCCGGAGAATGGCTAAGATATTCATCGGAGAGAGACAATTCTGCAGCAGAGTTGGAAGTAGTAGCACGAACTCGGAGGTTCAAAACGGTAACCGTAATGATACCTATTGCGATCACAGCAGCAGCCCCAATGGAAACGAGAGCCGAGATGCTTAAAACAATCTTCTTGTGGCTGAGGTTGCCTGGTGAAAACATGTTGGCCACTGAGTCTGGCGACGAGGAGTTGGGGTTAAGTACAATGGGCTTTGGGAGGACTGCAGGGCAAGAGATGTTGACAACTGAGCCACAAAGTCCCGGATTGTCTGCTACCGAGGAGGGAATGATTTTGTTGAAGAAACTTCCGGCGGGAAGTTCTCCGGAGAGTTGGTTGTGGGAGATGTTGAAGGAAAGGAGGTGGGGGAGGTTGGAGAGTTGCTTAGGAATGGTTCCTGAGAGTTGGTTGAGGGATAAATCGACAACTTGGAGATCGGTGAGAGTAGCCAATGCTTCAGGAATTGCACCAGTAAGATTGTTTTGAGAAAGATCTCTGCACGAACAATTCAACCATGAACAACAATTAGAAGTAGAAATCAGAAACGCTAAGCTCAGTGAACACAAACTTGCTTTGTAGATCAACAAATAAAGTAGAGATGAGAATCTTACAAATATGAAAGTGAAGAGCAAGTTCCTATTTGAGTTGGAATTTCTCCGGTGAGAGAATTCTTCTTCAACCTCAGCTCCTCCAGGAGTGTTACCAGGCCAATTTCTTCAGGGATCTTTCCACTTAACCTGTTTCCGCTAACATCTACAACTTGGAGAGATTTCAGCTCACCCAAACTTGCTGGTATGGATCCATATAGTGAGTTGTAAGATAGATTAAGGAATGTTAAGCTTCTAAGATTTGAAACTTCCTTTGGAAATTTGCTGAAGAAATCATTGTTAGACAAATCCAGATTCTGAAGAGTCGAGTCTGTAACTGGAGGAAACTCGATGGGTCCAGTGAGCTTATTCCCTGATAACAGAATTTGCTCAAATCCTGATTCAAAGACCCATGCCGGAAGATTCCCCGTCAATGAGTTCCGACTAAAATCCACTTCCAGCAAGCTCCTACAGGCAGCCAGAGAATCTGGCATGGTGCCGTTGAAGCTATTTTCAGAAAGCTTCAACACTTTCAGGTGTTGGAGATTGCTCAGTGAGCTTGGAACCGAGCCGGAAAATTGATTCCCGGATAAATCTAGGGTTTCAAGACTGCTCATTTGTCCAACCCATGCTGGAACTTCCCCAGAGAAAGCGTTTGAACTCAAGCTCACGTAGGAACAAGTTGAGAGTTTGCTCATGGATTCAGGAAGGGCTCCAGAAAGCTGGTTCTCTCCAACATCTATGGAGTTCAATAGTAAGCAGTCTCCGGTATCGTTTGGCAACCGGCCGGTGAGCTTGTTGCCTCTCAAACTGATAGCCCTCAGATTGAACATTTTACTAATTCCAGAGGGAATCTCTCCATCCAGAGAGTTGTACGAGAGGTCGAGCGACCTCAACGCATTCAAAGACCAAATTTGACTGGGCAAAGAACCTGAGAGCTGGTTCGCCGACAGGTTGAGCGCCGACAGGGTGGAGCAAGCGCCGACATCGGCCGGAATCTTCCCCAAGATGGAATTTTTCGCCAAGGAGATGTCGCGAACGGACCCGCATTGCCCAAAGAACCCGTCAGGGATCGCGCCGGAGAGATTGTTGGCGCTGAGATCCAGCGACTGGAGGCTCTCGAGGCGGAGAAAATCAGTGCTGAGGCTACCAGAGAAGTTATTGTCGGAGAGCGACAGCGTCTGGAGGAACTGAAGCCAGAGGAGTCCGCGACCGAGCCTGCCGGAGAGGCCGAACCCGTCGAGGTTGAGCTCGGCGACGCGGTTCGACTTCGAGTCGCATCGGACGCCGGCCCAGTTGCAGGGGCTCTCGTCGTCCTCGCTCCAAGACGAGAGCTTGGACTGGGGGTCTTCGAGGCCGGACTTGAAGACGATGAGGCCGAGGATATCGTCGCTCAACGACGTAGATGCGGATTCGCCGAGCAGGAAAAGGGCGGAGAAAAGGAAAATCACTCCAAGATTGACGCTTTTCATCCTTGATGCGTTCACTGAGCTCAGATCAAGGATCCCGCAGCTCAAAGATGAGATATTTTTGCGATTCGGAAGTAGGAAATGGAAGAAAAGAGACAGCTTTACCAAAGAAACGCAGCAAGAAACCAGTTTCCAAGCAAGCTAACGATACGGGCG